>PVJX010017495.1:0-38228 GCA_004027295.1 Dolichotis patagonum
TGGGGATGTCTGTGGTTTGGACCGTGTTCTCTCCCACATCACTGGAAGGAAATAAGTGGCCAAAGACATACTTCTCCTCCCTGTGGGGCCGCTCTGGAGCAGACTCATTGTGCTCAAGGAGCACCTGGCAGGGAAGCAGAGTGGTGCCTGCAGTACAATGGGCATCGCAGACCCCAGCCTCAGTGCCAGCTCAAGTGACAGGGGGTCTATGCTTCAACACAGGACCCTGGGAAAATATTTTCTTTTGAAGAAAGTAGAAATGCATCCTGCTTCACACCATAAGCAAAATTTACTTTTAGACAGATTAACTATGTAAGTGGGGAGACAAAACATTCTAATTTTTGTACTTATTTGTGAGCAAGTCTGTCTCAACACTATGCCAGGTTCCTTGCCACACTGTATATGATTGTGGCTTGATGTTTGAAAACATATTTGAGATTCAGGGGAGATGTATCTCTGTTTTTAAAGCTTTCTGGAAAAAAAGCAATGTTGCTTAATCTTGTTTGACTCGCTTAATTTTTCAATTTGTGACATTTCAAATGCAATTCTGTATGAATTTAAGACAGAAAGCATCAAGGATGTGACAAAATTTGAAAAAGAAAGGAAACAGAAAAATTCAGGGAAAAATAAAATTTGCAAGAATTTACTTTTTTTCAAAAAAATTTAAAGAGTTTCAATGAATGACCTTAGAACACTAGTAAAATATTCAAGAAATGGCATGCTACATTGCTTTCCAGCTCTCATAACCTTAAATTATTACTAAATACTACAAATTAAGATTTGGGACTTCATACATACTTACTGAATACATATAAAAGAATTTTGAGTCCCAACAAACTTAAATTCCTACTATTTGGGCAATTATGCTGCTCAGTATCTTGGCTCCAAGGCAGGTAATCAGCTTAATCAATATTTTATTGGGCTATAGAGTAACACCGTATTTAAAACAGTGTTGGAATGTTTGTGTGAGGAGCAGCATTTGCTATTGCTCTTACCTAAATCCTTCTCCATTACCTTGGTTGCTTGTAGGCATGGGCTTTCTCTAGCTGAAGGAGCCTTAGCTACTCCCTGCTGGCTTCCTTGGGTGGCCTGCACTCAGGCTTTGCCACCTCCAGGAGCCAGAGTGACACCAGGGGCAGGTGGGCCACCACCCTTTGGTCTCAGCAGAGATATCAACAGCTATGAAGTTAGGCTGCTGACATGCAAGAGTGTGCAGCCATAGAAGAGGCAGCAAGACAGGAAGTGGTGCCAAATTGGCTATCACAAAACATCCTGTCTCTGGAGGGAGACTCCTCATGACAGCCCCTACCACGGTCTTTTTCCAGAGTCTCTGAAAGAGCCATGTCCAAGCACCATCCAGCGTCAGCCTATTTCCCAGTTTCTCTGTTAGTCCCACTTGAGTGATCTGATACATAGAACATTGTATTTCTTGTGCTTGTTACAGTTTCTCTGCTATTGGCTGTTGATACCTTATTTCTTGGGTCTTTTGAGTTTTTCCCTAACATTTCCCACAAGCAAGTGCTTGCTCTTGAGTACACACACATCCCTCCACAAAAATAAACAATCACACAACGACATAGTGCAGTCTCTTTCCTTTGAGAATTTAAGACACATTTAACTCCACAAGCCAGCTAAGCTTGAGAGAAATAGCTCTACTAGAAACATCTGGACCCAGGATGGATGCTGTGCTCTTAAACAGAGGTGGGTATTTCCTAGAAAATGCAGGAGAACTTTATCTTAAAGGATCGTTCATTTCTCCATCTTTCAGAAGGCAGAGTACTTGTGCCTTTAAAATGGCAGTATTTAGCTGTAAGATTCAAAGTAAAAAAGTGGGGCTAAATATTCCTTGTTAAACGTGAAGTAGGAAGGCAAGTTGAATATAGCTGAGTTGTGTCAAGTGGCAGGATGCTGACATCAGAGACAGGTAATCTTTGACTGGGCAGGCGACTCAGTGCTCAGCCTGTTTCATTGTTGACTGACACGACAATGTGGGTCTCAGGGAGCAGGTTCACTATGGAATTGGAAGAAGCCGGTTATTTTCTTTCTCTATCTCTGGAAGCCAGACCACGTTCACACAACTTAGCCCCCCCAGCAGAGCAGGACACTTCTGACGGGGACCTTGACCTTGAGAAGAAGTAGAGCTGTGAGATTCTGGTAATGACTGCAGTAATGTGTGGTCTGGGATTAAGAACTTTCAAAGCCTTTGCTCTTGTTCGGTTGCCGAATACTCTTCTGCTTTGTGAAGCCTCCTCCCACGTGGCAGCAGGGTTGCTTGCAGCTGAAATGGCGATCCGAAGGTGGGGTGCTCTGCCCACTTTACAGTCAACCAGAGTTCGGACTCCAAGCAGGAAGGAACTCGTCCCACTTACGTGGCTTTACAACCACTGTTCCACCAAATGCCTGAGCAATGGAAGAAAAAACAGATAAAATGGATTTCATCAAATTAACCCTTTTATTCATTGAAAGATGTCATCAAGAAAGTAAAAAAGACAAGCTACAGAATCGGAAAATACTTGTAAATCATATATCTAATAAGAATCTGGTAATCAGAACCTATAAGGAACTCATAACTCAACCACAAAAAGAAAAAAACAGGTGAAAAATGAACAAAGAACTTGAATAGGCATTTTCCCAAAAAAAGACATTCGAATAATGAATAAATACATGGAAAGATGCATAACTTCTACAGTCATTAGGGAAATGCAAATCAAGACTTCAGTGCAATGGCATTTTGCAATTATTTTGAAGCTGTAGTAAAAAATACACATACATACATGGACACACACATAGGGAAAATAACAAGTGTGTGGAAAATTGGAAAGCTGAAACTCTTAGACACTTCTGGTGGGAAAGTAAAATGGTGCTATGGGAAATGGTTTGGTATTTTCTCCAGAAGATAAATGTAAGGTTAGCTCACCAAATCTATTTTAAAATGTATATGCAAAAGCATGGTGAACAGGTGTTAAACGTGTGTCTGCATGTTGATAGCAGCACTGCTGCTCACAATAGCTAAAAGGCAGAGACAGTGCAAGTGTCCATAGGTGGAGATATATATATATATAATATTATATTATTATATATAATATAATATTATTATATATAATATATAATATAATATTATTATATATAATATATAATATATTATATATATATTTCAGCTATAAAGTATATAATGAATGTATATGTGGACTACAGTTAATATTATTCAGCTATGAAAAAGATGAGGTAGCCATGCAGACCACAAGATGAGTCTTGACAATTTTATGCAAAGGGAAAGACACTGAACAATAACAGCTTCTAACAGCATAATCCCACTTATGCAAATCCATCGAGAATAGGTGTATTTATAGGTAAGGAAGGCTGATGGCTGCCAGGGACTGGGGAAACAGGAAACAGGAAGTGTGCTGAGTGAGCACCCATTATCTGAGTGATTAAAACATTTTGGAACTAGAGAGGTGTGATTGAAGAACCTTGTGAATATGGTAAATGTAAGCAAATTGGTTATTCTAAAATGGTTAATCTTACATATGAGTTTCAATGAAAACAACAGCCCACTTTTTCTCGGGCAGAAGGCTCAGAACACATTCTTCTCCTGAACTCAAAGGGAGGCAGACGAAAGGACAGTGCTGGAGTTGGAGGGTCATCACTGTAGCACCTCATTCGTCAGCCGACAGACCCTTCCCAGGTGCCTGTGAGGAGCCAGGCTCTGATCTAGGGACTCTGTGGGGAGCAGCTGAGCTGGACATCAGCCACACAGGGCAAGGCCCCAAAAACCAGTGTGCCAGAGGCAAGCCATATGAACATGTTGTTGCAACTCCAGCAAGGCCAGTCCAGCAGGTGTCCGGCCTCGGTGCTCCTCCTCTCAGAGCCTCTGCATCACAGAGGGCTCTGAAAATGTGTCACTTTCGGTGTTCTCAGCAAAACACCAAAACTTTGCACTTTTGCACCATCGCACACTTCCCCACTTTTACTGTGTATAAGTAAAGACACTCTGCTACATTGGTGCTTCCTCTGCATCAGAGAGGCCAGGTCCCACCGGGTCGCAGCTTTCCTTTTAGTGTGTATCTAGTTTTGTTTTTTACTCTCCTGTCGTCCCTTCTCAAGACCCTCTGGATGCACGGGTTATGCCAGGACTTGTCATGGATCGGTCCTTCCTTACCTGGAGTTTGTGTTCTGGTGAGGGAGAAATGTACTTAGTGAGAGACACTTGGAACTGGACAAAGACGTATAAGCAAGAAACACCACAAGCATGTTGCAGGAGTCCTGGGAGAGGGGTTGTAATTTTAAACAGGGTGGTGGGTAAGTCTCATTGAGCAGGAGGCATTTCCAGTACAGGTGGGGAGATTCTGGATCTATGCTGAAGGATCTGCTTGCTGGAATGGTCGTCCTTTGACAGAAAGAAGCAAGTCAGGGATGATTCCAAGGTGGTGTCCTGAGATATGGAGAGATGGGGCACCATGAGCTAACACAAGAATTCTGCAGCTAGAAAGATGGGGGACAGACTTCTCAACACACTATGGAGAAGTCTTTTGGGCTCTCGGCTACTTGAAGGTGGAACGTGGGGAGAGGTCTCAGCTTGAATATGCACACTTGAGAGTTGGAACATAAACGACGTTTACAGCCAGGACACAGGGGAAGCCTTGGAGATTCACCAGGGCTGGATGGAGCTAGAAAAATGAAGGGACTGAGGGCCGGGCTCTGGAAGTGCTCAGACGCTGAGGGGCCTGAGGGACAGGGGCACCAGCAGGTGAGAGTGAGAAGCAGACGTTGGTGAATGGCGGGAGACCCAGGGCCATGGCGTGGTGTCCCAGATTTCAGAGGAAAGGGCATGGAGTCTGGATGCTGGTCACCCAGTGTATCCGGTGCCCCTGCACTCTGGGAGGGAGCTGACCACTGGCCTTGTCCGTGTGCTGCTAAGAGCTCCAGAGGAGCTGTTTCCGCACAGTGGAGACTGTGGACCAGAGGTGGAGATACTTCTTTGGCTGAATTTTGCTACAAAGATGAGGCAGAAGCTGAGTAAAGAAATGCTTTCAAGAGAAATGACTTAAAGATGAGAGAGAGAAGTGTGCGAGTATGTGTGTGTGTATAAAGCGCATGAGAGAAAAGCCAAAGCAACCAGGAAGACAGAGCTCTCACAGGTTGCGTGGTTAAATACCTAAGTGCAGGTTAAAACTGAGGATTAGTAAGGAGGAAGCAAAGCAAAAAGCCAGCATCTTAATGCTGATCAGAGGGGGAGCCTCTTGAAACTCACCATTGCCAGAATCCAGGGCGTAGCAAATTGTACATACTTGCCATTCTGGTTGCTACAAACACCTTTATGCATTTGGGAAGCGAGAGGTGCCCTCTCTGAGCCGTGGTCTCTTCGGCTGTTCTGCTGGTACAGGACTCACTTTGTTAGTCCATTGTGCTACAAAGCTCTCCGAAGGCTGTCAGCACCGCAAGGAGAAATGTTACCTGTTGTTACTATGATAATGTAGTCTTTCTCCACCAATTCCCTATGTGTCTTTACATAATCCTAACTGAAGAGAGTCCTCTAATTACTGTCTCATGTTTAATCTGCTGTTTGAAGGATTTAACCGCTGATGTATGAGGCATGATTAAAAAAATACAGCAGATTTTCAAAAAATTATTATAGTGAAAAACGCATTGCCATGGAACCCCCTTGACAGACTCCTCCTGCTGGACTCCTCCCATCACGCTTGCCGCTGTTGTGCTGTCATGGCTGACTCTATGCCCTGAACTGATTCAAAGTATTTAATGCTCATGGCCATTTTGATTTAGGGTGATTTGGGTGACTTCAGGATTCCATGAAAGCCATCTGAATTTTTTTCCTTCCTGACCTAAGGAACTCCTGTTAGACCCTACCCTTCAAGTCCCTCTACCTCTGAGTGTCCCCATGTGGAGGACCAAGCTCTCCACACACAAACCCCAGGGGGACACATTCCAACCATATGCAAACCAGTGCTTTTATTCTTCTCTGCAGTGGGGGGGGGTGCGAGACACCTTTGGTCTTTGTAAATCTAAGTCCTGTCTATAGGCAAATGGAGGGCAGAGAGCTTCCTGCATCTGCTTCTTAACTGTCCATGTATTTGGGCAATGCACTCTGTTCTCCCGCTAGTCTACAAAGGAATAGGGGTTTGGCAGTGGCTGGGGGACTCCAGAGCCTTGTGTCACTGGCAGGGTCAAAGCTGCTGACATTGGAGTCACACACTGGGCACACTATACTCATGTGGTGTCACTGTGCTTTCTAATGTGCAAGGACATTTCTTTTTTATTTTAAAGAGAAAAAAGAAAAATCAAGCAAACAAACCTAAACAACAACAAAAGCAAAACAACAAGAACACCACAACATCTATACAGGTTTTCAAAACAAGATGATAGGAATTTAACAATAGTTGTCATACTGCACATTGTTCTTGTCATAGTTGCTCAGGTTACCAGATGCAGGAATAAAATGAAACAGTAAAATGGAACAAAACACTGGATTTCAAAAACAAGGCAGAAGGAAATTCCCCACAGTTGTCACAATGCTCACTGCCATCCTCCAAGTAGATGCCCAGACCACCAGCCCCAGACCTGCAAAGTCAATCAAACAACACGAGCACCAAGCTGTTCTTTCACCTCAGTTGCTGTCATCTCACCCTGAGTCCTCTGAATCAGCCAGGTGATTACAGGGGGTGGGGGGTGGGGATGCTCTCCTGGTTTTCCAGCCCCTGCACTGGCTGGCTCATGGGAAGGGCTGGTTTGTCTTCTTGCTGGGTTTCTTCCCTATGCTCACAGTGGAGAAGAACATCTTTCACAAAAGATGCAGCTCCTGATAACTCTCAGCAAGGAGCACTTGGTCAGTTCCCCGTGCTACCATCTCTTGCCACGTCCTCCTCAGTCACTAAACTCTGGTTGGTTGCAGCTGATGAGCGACCTTGAGCTTGAATTTTCTCCTCTGTGCGTGGATGTTCACCTCCTCTTTGTCTGGCCAAACTCATACTTTCACGCATTCAGAAATGCTCCCCCTCTTCTTTTCCCCTTCCTGTGACACTGCCAGCTTTTTCTTGTTTAGTCACCTGCCACATGAACTGTCTGTTTCTGCTACTCCGACTTGGGAGTCAGAGGAAAGGGATTTTTCATTTCTTTGAACATTTCTTTGTTTGTATGCCAAAATCTTCGAATAGATGAGTAACAAAATAAATACGGGTGACCTGACTGGGAGAAAATAACATGCACTGGGACTCCTCTTGGGGAAGCACATGTTTGGAAGAAGCTCAGTACATATGATCAGGGCGTTAGGGTTGGAAGCGAAGTAATGGAACACTAGTTATGCATATAAAGAGACAACGACAACGCAGAGTGGAAGGCATCAGCAGAAAGTCTCAGGAGATTCCATAATATGCCCTTGAGCTCACTTTGGAGGCCAGGACACTCCCTGTTTCTGAACTCTGGGTCCCTGAACCAACAGAACAATTATAAATTATCGTCAGTATTTGCAAAAGCTGGTATAAATGACTCATTTAAGATGACAAAACTGCCCATGCTAGTTAAAATGTCACTTTTTTTTTGCCTTAGCCTGGAATTATAATTAGCACACTGTGGAAATATTAGTTTATCTCAGGTTGATTAGAAACTTTGATTGGCAGTTATGTCTTTGATGAATAAAACTTGACAAATGAGTTAATTTACTTAAGTGAGTTCTGGAAGATAAAAATCTTTCAAAACATGAGGTCTCTGTTGAAATAAAGATCGAGAGAGAGAGAGAGAGAGAGAGGTGGAAATAAACCAGAAAAAATTGTATTTGGAAACTTGTTTTTGGCCAGGTACGATGGCACATGTCTATAACTCTAGCATTCTGGGAGGCTGAGCAGGAGGACAGCAAGTTTAAATCCAGCCTGGATGACACAGTCACATGGTGAAGACTTTATCTCAAAATAAAGATAAATGTGGGCTAGAGAGTGTAACCCGGGTTCAGTCCCTAGTACTAAAAACAAAATAAACAAACCAACAAAAATCCCAACCCCAGAAAAACCCAGCAAAAGCACAGCACGTGGCTCACTCCTGAGCAGTGAAGCTGAGCTGGACAAGCAGATTCTCCCTAGCAGCATGTCCACCCCACCCTGGTTGTCGCCCCCACACCATGAGGTTTTTGTCACACCGAGCTGTGATGTCAGGGACGCAGGTCACTTAGCGTGCAGTTTGCATGTAGTTAACTTGACCCTAAAGTCAAGTTGCAAGAATGTGCAGGAAGAGACTTGATTTAATGAGCGTAAAGGTCACCACCATTGCGAGGGACGGAAGCCCGCTGTGTCAGGGTTGGTGATGTCTCATCTGCAAGGGGGTCAACAGAGATGGCCATGCACACAGGTGACCATTCACCTGTACACAGAAGTAGCATAAGCAGCTATGTTAGATATGAATTAACATCCTCAGAGCAACTCAGGAAAGTCACCCAGACTAAACACCAAAATCGTCGCTGGAGAAACGTGTAAAGGGGCCAGGCCTCCATGCATCCCAAAGGGATAAACACTAACTTGAGATTATGTAGTAATTAACACCACCTGGTCCAGGAAGTCCCAATAGGTCATCCTCTGGGTGACCAGACGCGTTGGTCCCATCCCTTCCCCAAGATGCCTTTGCTCCTTCCAGATACCTTTGCTACTAATAGAGAGGAAAGAAACTCCCACCCTGAGGATGTCCTGTGTGAGTTTGTGTTCTCTAAAATCAAAGAATGAATTTTAGGAACAGCAGTGGTTAAAAGGAGAGCATATTTATTGGGGGAAAAAAGTCTCTGTGTGAGAGAGAGACAGAAGGGGTCCTTAGTGGGTTGCCAAGGACCCTGCCTTTTCTAGGGATTTATTTATTTATTTATTTATTTATTTATTTATTTATCTTTTGGTACTGGGAATTGAACTCATGACCTTGCACTTGCCTGGGAAGCACTTTCCCGCTGAATTACATCATCAGCCCTCTAAGGATTTTTATAGAGCAGAGCCATAGTGAGGCGGCTCCTACGTGGGGAAAAATGGGAAATCACAAGATGGGCATGAGCTAGGACAAAACATGATCATCTAATAAGATTATGAGTATAATTGCTCAGGTATAATTGATTAAACTGGGATCAAATGGGGAAGCGAGTCATGTAGCAAGAGGCATGAATACAGAGCAGGGGCTCTTCCTCTAGGGGGCTGGGTTAGCGGCTTTTCCTGGTTTTCTCAGGGTGATGATAACTATTTAGAATATCAATCCCTGATGTCTGCCCTTAGGAAGTATGTGGGTGCACTGGTTTCAGCTTTTGTCTTGGGGTCTGGTTCCCAGCGGAGGTGACTATCTTCCCCACAGTTGCAAGGTATCTGGGCTTCTGCCAGGCTCCTTTGAGGGCCTGGTTCTATCTCACTGCCTATAGTATTTCTGTCTAATTGCCTGTAACACTATGTGACTTGTTTTCTTATAGGATTCATATTAGCTAACAGCTATACTTGTAACACTATAGGTTGATTTTACACATTTTACCTGCTTTGTGATGTCACAGTATAAATTACCCCAAAGGGCAATGATCAGACCCCTGATGTCTCTCAGGTTCTATCTCTTAACAAACTTTTCCCACTGTTAACCTCTACTGTTCTTGGAATTCATTCTTTGATGTTCAGGGGACACAAACTTGGTACATATGACTTCTAGTGTTCTGGGAGTTGTATTTATGCTAAATCAGAAAGGGTCCTTTTCTCAGTCCAGTCCTCTCACTGTAGTAAAACAAAGACTTCGAATGACAAATCCCAAATGGAGCAGAGCTGAGAATTCCAGGCAGCATTTTGGAGACAGCATTGGGAGTTAGCATCTTGCCTCAGACCTTGCTTCTTTCTTCTACAAAGTGAGAATTCAAAGCCTGTTTTGCTAAGCTGTCTTAGCTTCATGTAGGTGCCCCTGGACCCTCTTATTATATGCTATGGTGTGGTGTTTGCCCTATTAAAAACACACCTGCTTGACACTTCTCCTCTCCTGATCTCCCTCCACCACACCGTCTTCTTCCTGCCCAAAAATAGCACCCATTTCTCTAAGGATGAAGCCTGCTTCCTAGGCCTCTGTTTTAACAGCTATGATAAAGTCTAATTTCAAGTTGATATGTAGCTGCTTCCTGCTTCTCTGATTTAAGCAAAACCTGTAGGTCTAACTCTGCTCCTGGTGAGCTCCATTTGCCTCTCTACAGGCTGCAGGTGCAGTTCCATTTGTGACAGTGGGAGTTCCTGGGAGGTCAATTTGGAGGTGCCCCAGCAGAGGAAGAGGCAGGTACCCCACCCCTACCCCCTGCCCCCATCAGGAAACAAAAGCAGAGACATTTGCTTGGGTGGATGACCAGTGCTCTTCTTTGGGCCCTCAGAAGGGACCCAAGTGGAAAACCTCCTGGGTTCTTTTGTCTTAGGACTCTTGGAACTCTCCTGCTATTGTTTTCCACATACTAATACATTTCCAGAGTGTGTGATAAATACATATTTTGGAGTGGTTTCACATTTCTCATCTTGCCTGGTTCTTTCTAAGGGGGAACTGGAGATCATGTGGACAGTGTTTTCCTCCTTAGCGAAAGAAGCCCACACTAGAAAGGTCCAGAAGTAAAGATCTGGACCGGAACCACCTCCTTGCAGTTTGGTTCCTTCCTTTTCCTGATCAGCCTGGCCCTATCAACCAAAACAGGTCATCAGAATCTCAAATGCCTCTCTCTCCTCACTCTCGCTTTGGAAGGGCATTCCTTAGTTTCTAGCTGTGTTCTGCAATGGAACCAAGAGTCTTTAAGATTTTTATTTTATTTTATTTTAAAGGAGATAAAGCACAATAAAACCACTCAAAACAAACCACTGTAAAAGATGCAGGACTTCAAAACATTATGAAATCAACAATAGTTACCATAAAGCCTCTTGATGTCTTCAAAATAGCTGCAGATACTTCAGACATAGTAAAAATCAAACAGAACAGCACAGACTAGAGACAGTAAAAACAAAACAATGAATGCAATAAAGGATTTCAAAACAACCAATACTAAGTCCAAAATTCTGCCATAATGTATCTTGCTAACTTTGAAATAGCTGCTCCTGTCATCAGATTTGACATAATCAAACAAAACAAAAGAAAATAAAGCCCAACCCAACAAAACAATGGAAATGATATAGGACTTCCAAAACAAGATCATAGGGAATCTACAATGGCTGCAACCCTCAGAAGGAGATCCCCCCTAAATGCCCCACTGTGTACTGCTATCCTCTGAACCTATGATCAGACCACCAGCCCTAGACGCGTGATGTTAGTGAAACACCAAAGCACCACAGGCATCCAATTGCATTTCACCTCCATAGTTATCATCAGCCTGTGTTTCTCTGGATAAGCTGGTTGCTTATGGTGGTGGGGGATGAGAGGAGGGTTGGTACTTCTTGTTTTCCAGCCCGCAGGCTGGAAGGGGCTGGAGTCTGGTCATTTCCAGTCCAACAGCACCCACTCAAGGTGCTGGGAACCGAAAGTCTTACATGTCTTCTGCTGAAAAAATAACATTTTGATAAAATAGTTCTTGTACATGGGAACATTATATTTTAACTGTGCATGTTACCTGGACCAACTAAACATTGGGTTCTTAGTTTATATCCTAAAGATTGGAAAATAATTTACCATTTGAGGTTTGGGGGAAGGGCAGATTTGGTAATCTGTGATTCATTCCAATTCCCCATTGGAGTTTCCAACCAAGACATTTATGCAGAAAGGAACATAATCAAAGTAGGAACTAAGGATCTGCTTTAAGACTTAGTTAGAAAGATCTGGAGAGGAGATGGGGGCAGGTGCAGAATTTTGGTCTCCAAACAATGTGACCTCAAAGAGCAACTTTAAAGCTGAGTGGTGCTGTGGTTTTTATCCAAAACACACCTCGAATGTCCAAGTTGGTTGTGAGCTTGTGGAGCTGCTGGGAGGTGGGAGAGACTTAAAAGGTGGGATCTACTTAGAGGAAGTTGGGTCATCAGGTAATGTCAGGACCGCACCCTTTTCTCATTTTTCCTTTCATTTCTTGGTCATCATGAAGGGAGCAGTCCCTTCTACCCATGTCCCTCATCGGGGTGTATTGCTTTGTCACAGTCCTAAAGCATGGACTGAAAGAAATGTCTGAAACCGTAGCCAAGACGGACCCTTCTCCTTGTCACACTGATTGTCTCATGCATTGTATTACAGTGACACGTGCCAACACAATCGCCTTACTGCAGGTAAACACCATAGGATAGGGTGTTAGTTCAGCTGTTATTAATTACATTGCTCTTACCCTCCAGGGCATCATGATAACTCTCCAGGACGAAGCCCCTCATACAGAGATGCAAACATTTCAACCACGCGGAGGAAGAGGGTGCACAGATGAAAACAGCCTTCACGCTATCTTCAAGGGGTCCAGAGTTGGTGGCAATGATAAAAGGAAACTGCAGAAATATTGTCATTGTTACACATTGAGACTGGGATAAAGTCCCAGCAGGTTTGCATTCAATCATAAATTATGTTTTTTCTTTTTATTTCAGAAATCCTTTAAAAGAGCTTATCTCTTTTTTTTTTAATCAATGCCTTTGTACTAAACATCTCTTTTGTATGGCTCTGAACCATCCCAGACTGGTAGGAAATTCTCCTTCCTCTCAGAGCTACTAATACCTCTGACTTTATGGTACTCAATCACTACATTACATTAATTAGAAGGCCAAGGCGTTAATTAGGAGGCCAGGAGCTTCGTGCATTCAGATATGTTCTAGGTTTTGCCATCAGAGCCACAAAGAAAAAAATGTTTAAAAATGCATTTTTGTAGTCAGAGAGGTGGGGTTCAACCAAGCTCCCCCACTTAACTTACATGGCAAGAAACTTACTCCATGTCTGCTTTTGGTTCCCCATTAGTAAAACGGAAATAGTAATAGAAACAACCTAATAGGACTGGATGAATTAACATGTATGAAGCACATAGGAGCACGGTTTATGCATTTATAAGCAACACATAAGTGTTTTCCGCTAATATGATTTACAACTAAATTACTATTAATATTTCTCTTCATGTAACTTATACAATGCTTTGTTAAACCTTGATACCTTTAACGTAAGTACTTAACTTTTTTCAGTACTGAGATTGATCCTAGGGCCTTGGCACTGAGCTCTCCAGCTCTTTTTCATTTTGAGATGGGTTCTCACTAAGTCACAAAGTTCCCCAGGCTAGACTTGAACCTGGGACCCTCCTGCCTTAGCCTCTCAGAATGCCAGGATTGCAGAGATGTTCCACTTCTTTTAGTATCTTATTGTCAAAAAGATACCATAAATAACAAGGAAATGACCAATAGTTTTAGAAAATAATACTATAAAAAATAAGAATGAGAAAAATAATACAACTGAAGAGACTAGGAAGGATCAAGACCCGGAATTAGCATATATTTGTGTTAGAGAATCCCAGTATATGAAAGATATCAGATACGATCAGAATCAGGACTAGATTCTAAGACCAGAAATGCCCTAGGAGACCACAGCACCTGCATCCAATTAGGTTGTACTTAATCATCCAGGTAAGAGCCAGATCTGTACCCGTTTTCACAGTAACAGTCTGACTGTTCTTGTGTTGCCCTAACCAGTGAGTATGGAGTTTCCTGTGATGCTTTCTTAAGTGCTTTTTATTAATTTCATCTTATTCCTTTCTTGAACATTCGTCTGTGAAAATAGAGGACCCTGTTCTGCACCAACCTGACCTCTTTTCATATTCTCAAGTTCTAATTACTTTGTTTTTTAAGTAAGACTTTTTTCCTAGCACTATCTTATCTGGGACCTGGCCAAGATCCCCAATCTCCCAATGAGTGTATGGCAAAGGCTTGAAATAAATGAGGCAAGTGGTATGATTTTAGGGTTTCAGAATGATTAAAACCCTCCTGCAGAGTTTGAGACTCTGGGGGCTGAGCAAGGAATGTCTCTGGGTGGCCCATATTTATTTAGTTTTCAAACAAGGAAGGAGTTAGAGTGGAAAAGGGAAGGAAACTGAGCAGGATCTTGGGAGTAGTTTGAGGATTTTTCAAAGTAACAGATGATGTTTAATTTAGGAGAACTATCTTCTGTTGACTTAGGAGAAGTATCTTAGGAGAAGATCTCCATGCTGCATTTCACTATAGGATTGAAATGCCTGCAGCTACAGTCTTTATTTAGTTAACTGGAGTTGGAGCCAGATATCCTCAGCTATGACCTTATCTTGCCCTTTGAGGCATCTCTTTGCTGTCTGGTTAGCCATGCCCTGGCCGCGCTACAGCCCTGCACCTGTGTTTGATTTCCAGCTTCCACAGCTCCCAACACTGTCTCATTTTGGCCTGCCATATGAGTAGCTCTCGAGGCATCATTCGTTCAGTTTGGATCCCAGTCTGTCTCCAGGAGCAGACCGCAATGCTGCCGAGAGCATCACTGTGGTGCACGGCACAGATCGGGCTGTCCAGTAATTACGAAGGTCAGGCATGGGGGTCAGGTGGTCCTGGAGTCAGAAGTGTGTGTGATGCTAAATTACTCACTCTTGGCAGCTGTTACCCAGTAGCAATGAGGAACACTTCATAGGGTAAGAAGAGAGGTCTCTGGACAGTGTCTGGCTCAATCCAAGGCTCCTCTCCAGCAGCCTGGTTAGCAGGGGCCAGACTCCACCCCTCCCTTGCTGCTGATTGGCCCTGGAGCTGCAGCCCGGCTCCTTACTGTGGGCCACGAGCCCTGTGTTGTGCAGTCCCTGCCTGCATCGTTCTAGTCCCATAGGCTTCTCCGTCAGTGCGTGGCTTTCTGCTGCTCCAACAGCCACATTCTCCCCTTTCCATAGCAGAAGGCCTCTGAGTTGGGTCCCACGAGCTCTTTCTCAGCTTCAGGTGTAAGTCAGGTGTCTGCACTAGGAAGCTTTCTCCGACTTCTCACCTGAAGAAGCCCCCGTTTGCATACCTCCAAGCCACCCACGTCACTTCTTGTCATGCTGCCCTGTCCTTTGACACATGCATTGCCATCTGTTACCCGTATTTCTTTGTCTATTCATTTTTGTTGATTTCTTACTACTTGTCACTTTCTTTTAAGGGGGTGATTCATAAAAGCAGGCATCTCATCTATCTTGTTCATTATTGTATTTTCTGTCGTGGGAAGTGGCTAGAATGTAATAGGGACTCAATAAATATCCTCATATTTTTAGAGTATTCAATGTTAAATAAATTACATTACTAACTGTTAAATGTTACAGTACAGTTTCTTACATTAAAATGTCATCCTTTGTAATGGCATTGTATGATTACTTGAACAATAATTAAAAGGAACAAAATCTCTTGAAGCTGTTGTAACAACTAACAGGGAGAAGTTATTTCCTGAGCTGTTAGGAAGGAAAACCAAGAATGGAACCATTCAATTAGTAAACTATTTGAGTTAAATTTAAGTAATTACAAGTTCCAAAGCATGTGAGTACATACAGTCAGATAAGTTTCAAAATGATATTTCTAATATTATCTATGGCCAAACGATGCCACAATATTTTTAACAATTTCTGTAATCAGGTGATGCCCACTTTTTTTTCACCATGCATAAACATTAGCTAAGTATCTGAGGGACTTAAAGAGGCAAGTGAATTTCTTTGTTGCATTTAAAATATTATGCTGCCTACGTAGTAGATAATTTTTAAAACAGTAGCAAGAGAATGACAGAGATCCTTGGATACAAATGTGCAGAGATTTGCTAGTTTTATTTTCATTTGCAAGCTTTGAGAAGTAAGGTAAGTCACGTCATCTCTTTAATCATCAGTTTTCTCATCTAAAAACCTGGGATGTGTGTCACAGAAGTATTCTAAGAATTAAATCAGAATGGATAGAAATGCTTTTGGTCCATAGAATTTTTCCTTTACTATGGTGGCAGAAGAAAAGTATTGTGATGGACACATTAACGTTCATTTCTCACTGTTCAAATTTATTTTTTAAGTGTTGTTTTACCTCAAATATAATACTTTATGTATCATGGGTACCATGTGACATTTCAGTGTATTAGTACATTGTAGGATGATCCCAGCAGGCTAAAGAATGTATCCATCCCCTCCAATACTTATAATTTCTTCATGCTGAGGACTGGTCAAGTGAAATCTTAGTGATATTTTTGAGGGGGGGAGGAATACTGGGAATTGAACTCAGGACCTCACTCTTGCCAGGCAGGCTCTGTGCCTTTGATCTATATCCCTGGCCTCTGGAGACTTTATTGTACTGTTTGACCTATGTCTCCACTTTCCCCATCAGCCCCCCTTCCCCAGTATCTGGTAACCAACACTCCACTCTCTGCTTTTACGAATTCAACATTTTTAGATTCTGTTACGGTTAGTGTCTAGCTGTCTCCCCAAAGCCTCATGTAGGTACAGGTGGAGCTTTATTGGAGGTGGATGAAACCAGGGTGTGATTGATGCATGGTGCTGTGTTAGGATTAAAGGTGCTGGGATTAAGGGCGAGTGATTTCTAAATCAGTCCACTGACTGGATAGGCACCACTCTAATCCTGGTAGACTGAATATAATATAAGATACTCATTGATTTGGGGTCTTACTTTTTTAATAAGACTCTACTATGTTAATTTATCATCTGCCCACTCCCATACAAATTAATTATATACTAAATGTAAGAGAACTCTGTGCATTTATAAATTTTACCTAAGCATAAATGAATAATATGCATTTATAAATTTCACGTTTTAAATTTGAAGGTGTAAAATTCTCTAATGTTTTTATTTCTTTTCCAACACAGGAGATAGTTAAGGAAAACTTAAGATTAAAACCTTAAACCTCAGTTTTTCAGCCACTGACACTTTTTTGCTTTCATTGCTACATTACTAAGATCTAGGTCCATCAAATTCTACTGGATCAGCAGTAATAATAGCAACAACAGCAATAATAATTTACACTCCAACTAGGTGTGACTAGCATTTGAAAATATTATGTTATGAACTTCTCATATGTACCTTCTGAAGCAGTAATTACTATTTGTGTTTTATTAGTGATTAAATTGAAATTTGGAGAAGCTAAGGAACTTGGTTGTGGATGCATAATAGAGAGATGGTCAGCCTTTGAATTAAATTTGTCTAATCTCAAATCCCTAGCTCCAATAAAACAATCACTACCACTTTGGCACCATAGGAGTGGGAGTGATTCACGGATCTTCAACCTCACCTTGATTTCTTTCTTTTTTTTTATTTTGAAGAGAATAAAACCAAACAAAATAAAACAGAATAGAGTCAATCAAAGCAAAACAATGAACATGGTGCATGACCAGAACAAGATAAAAGGAAATCAATAATGGCTACCATAATGTGTCTTGCTATCTTCAAAATAACTGCCCATACCATCAGGCATAATAAAAATCAAACAAAATTGAACAGGAAAAAAACACTCAAAACAAGAGCAATGGAAGCAATACAAGATTTCAAAACAATACTGAAGCAACAATGGCTACCATAATACCTTTTGTTATCTTCAAAGTAGTTGCCTATACCATCAGACATAATATAATCAAGCAAAACAAAATAGAATAAAATCAATAAAAAAACAATGAAAGCAATACAGGGTTTTGAAACAAGATAATAGGAAATCAATAATGGCTACCATAATATATTTAGTGATCTTTGAAATAGCCATCCATGCCATCAAATATAATAAAATTAGACAAACTGAAACAGAATAAAACCAAACTAAATAGAACAATGAAAACAATGTGGGATTCAAATCATGATAATAGATTAACAGTGGTCACTGCCTTCCCTTTTTAGACACTTTCTCCTCTTTTCACTTTCAAAACATGTATTGTACATTTTGGATTCCACTAACTCCTTTAGGATTTTTATACTAGGGAGACAACACAATTTATCCATGAGTATGATCTCAAGTTGTATCCACTTACTAAAAAAGCTTTGAGGTTACCTTTCTTTATAGCTGAGTAGCTTCTCATTGTATAAAAATGCCATTACTTTCTTGTCCACTCTGCAGCTGATAGGCAAGCTGCCCCCACTTCATTCTGGTTCCCTGTCACACAGAGCACTGTTCTCTCTCCTTTGACTTTCAGTCTATGAACCCCCCTTGGAGTTAAATGTGTTTCTTTTATAAAGCATATTGATGGCCCCTGTCTCCTCATCCACTCTGCCTGTGTTTCTTTTTATTGGTGAATTGAGGCCATCTACATTGATGGCTATGGTTAACCCGCACTGGCTCATCTCTGCCGTGCTGTTTTCCTGCTGTTGGCTGCCTACTTTTCCCCTCCATTCACTTGTCTGTCCTGCTCAGTGATCCCCCTCTGCCACCGTTCCTGGAACTGTGGTCTTTTTTATCTCTCTCGAGAATGTCTTCAGTATTCTTTGTAGGGTTGGTTTGGTGGTCATGAATTCCTTCAGTTGTTCTTTGTCATGTAAAACTATTGAAAGATAGTTTTACAGGAAACATCAATCTTGGTTGGAATTTGTTTTCTTTTAGGACTTGAAATACTTCACTCCAAGCTCTTCTTGATGGTTTGTGTTCAGAAGTCTGCATTGATTCTGATGGGTTTTCCTTTATAGGTGATCTGTTTCTTTTTACTAACAGCTTTTAATATTCTGATCTTGTGTTGAATTTCTGGGATCTTCATTATTATATGTCTGGGTATAGATTTATTTTGGTTATGGCTAGCTGGAGTTCTATATGCTTCACTGATCTTGGGACGTTTTCTGATATTATTCTGTAAGTAGATTTTTCATGTCATTTGTGTTGACTCCTGCTTTTTCACTCCCACCTATTATTCTGAAGTTATTTTTCTTTGGGTTTTCTTGCAGCCACTGAATTGTTACTTCCTGGTTCCTTGTTATTTTTAAGAGATCTTTCCTTTTGTGATTGCAAGCTGAAAACCTGTCTTCAAGGTTGGAAAGTCTACCTTTAGTTTCTTTCAAGTGTTTTTGCCAGCTTTCAGTGGAGTTTTTAATTTCCTGGATATCTCTTTGAATCTGTTTCTTGCATTCTAAATCTTTTTTATATTGTTCATTTCAGGTTTCCCTCATTTTCCTATGCTCTTCCATTTTTTAAAATCTATGTCTTCTTTACAGGTGCTAAGCAATTCTTCTATTATGGTTTTCATTTCTTCTTTTACCTGAGATTGTATTTCTGTTCTAATTTCTTTTATAGCCTCATGAAGTTGTTTCTGTACTTCAGCTCCCATTACTTCAGAAATTTCAGGTGTGCGACTCCCAGTCTCTACCGTGTTTACATCTCCTGGACCAGCTCTGCTTGGGTTGGAGGCCAGAGTTTGTCTTTTGCTTCTTCGTCTTGACATACTCCTGGGTTCTTCTGGACAAGTGGGAAGTGGTGTCCTAGGCACTTCCTGCATTGGCTACAATTTCTCTGAAGCAAGAATGTTAGGTTTTCCTGGCCAGAGTTGGCTATGGGTATCTGATGGTGGCTATTGTGTGTGTTGGTACAGGGCTGTCCCCTGCTTTTCCCAGCCTGCACTGGCTCCCTAATGGCTGCGGCGTGTGCATGGGGGGCAAGGCCAGCTGCTGCCTCTAGACCGAACTGGCTACCATCGGGGAGCCCTCACCATGGCTGCTGCAATGCATGTGGGGGTGGGGCTCAGTCCCAGCAATTTCCACCCCTCTGCATCTAGTTAGAAGCTCTGGAGGAAGGTGACAGCAGTTCTGCTTCAGGCTTATGTGACTCCAAAATGGCTCCTGGTCAATCACTCTGTCTTGTGGGAGGACTGAGTCCACTGCACTCACTGCCAGTCGGTGCAGAACTCTGTGTCCACCGCTCGCCTCCACCACCTGTCTCTTTGCAGGGGTCTCTGGAGTTGCCAGGTGGCACTGTCCCTGTGACCGTGCATCTCCAGGTTCCAACAGCTCCTCTGCACAGTGGATCTGGTTCCGGCTCCCAGCAAAGGTGCTGCCAGATACTGCCTTCTTCTTTACTTAAGTTTTTCTTTTTACTCTTCCTGTGGGCTTCATTTCTCACATTAGATTCTTTCTGGGTCCAGGAGACCCACTTCCTTCCTTCTTGGCTTCCCCATGATGCTATATTCCAGCATCCGTTCTGTTTCTCTCAGAGAGGCTGTTTACTCTGCTGCTTACTGTTCTGCCATCAAGGAAGCCACCTTGATTTCTGTTTATGTCTCTGGTCCTCAATATTTTATAAAACTTGCTTCATACAAAGAAGTCAGAGTTTTGTTTTTCCTTGAGTACTTGTGACATTGCTTATACTCATCAATTTTTTTTCTCAGAAATGTTATTTATTAAGTTATTCAGTCATACCATGAAACCATCATGAGCAACAAATTTATTTATAAACTCATTTACAAAGAAGCAATTCCTAGAAACATTCATTTAATGCACTTAGTGTTATTTTAAATGTGACTGGTTATCTGATACCCTCCCTTCTGTAGCAATAAGTAAAATGTGAGAGGTCATGGAGTGGGCTTAAGAGTGGATAATATTAGCAGTTTTACCCAAATCAAAGTACTGTTTTATTTTAGTTTTTATATCATCTTGAAAAGTGAGGGAGGTAGTATAAAAATAACACAAGATAACAGTGAAAATATAAACTTAGCATGTGGGCAAATGGTTCTGCCAGCCTTGGGAAACCCTTGCAAATGACTACACTGCTGTACATTACGGAAACTGAAATTTATGTTGGCATTGTCATTCTATTTCACATGAATGATGTCTTCAAAATGTTAAGCACATTATGTCTATTTCAGAGTACTTGTGACATTGCAGAGCAGTAAATTTTTTTTTTATAATTTGAGACCAAATCCTAAGTTAAATCTCCACCATTCATAAAGACACCTCCTTAAGTGGGTCTCCAGTTGACTAGTAGAGTCTGTAAGACCCCTGGGCCAACCAAATTCAGTGTTCAATATACTTCCAGAGCATTTTGGAGTTAAGTAGATGGATGTTCTTCTTTAGTAAGATTGACTGTGTTTTCCTGTGGGACTGGAGTTGATTCTGGTAATATGAGTCCTACACCGTGGTGCAGCAGGGTTTTTACCTCCCTTTATGAGAGTGTGGGCACAATAGGATTTTCTTGTCAAGCATAGTTTCCCGCTTCCTGTTGATACTGAGCTCTTATCTTGAGTAGGGAATGCTTTCCATGGCAGTCTGTAGAGTCTGACCACACCTTCTCACCTCAAGGATAGAGACATGACCTGGCTTGATCAGAGAGGCCTTTCAAGGGATTGGCTTCAGGTATGGGGATACGGTCCATGCCAAACCAATCTTCAGGGAATTTTTATGGATTTATCAAGGAAAAGGTACCTTTCCTCCTGCCAGTACTGCTAGCTACAAAGATGTTGTCAGCCTGAAATTCTGGTGTTTGTCTTTGATACAAATGGAGAGAGCCCACCTGAGGGTAAAGCCAAGTAGGTAGGAGACAGATCTGACAAAAGAACATGAAGTCCGAGAAACACAGTGATCACATCTGAAATCGTGGTCTCAGCCAGGGTTGAAGGCAGCCTCCAAGACTTCCGAACTATGTGAGCCAATTAAAATCTCTTTTATGTAAATTATTTTGAGCTTCATTTCTGGCAGTTTCACTCCAGGAATCCTTATGAATGATTTTCTGACACCAAAAATGGTGATGATATTACTGGATCATAGAACAAGACTTAGCAAAACTAAGTCATGGAAGTAGACCATGCAGCCTACATGTCGTCTTCTGTAACAGAACTCTGAATGCACCAGTAAATGAACTCTTCAACTTACTCCATGCTGGGCTCTTGCAGTGTGGTTCCTTTACTTGGTCCTAACTGGTAGCAGTGGTCCCTGGTTTTCCAGGTGGCCTCCTGGACTGCAGGTGACTTTTCTCTAGCAGAGAAGGCCAAGCCACCCCATCCTGCTGCAGTAGGCAGATGCCATTGAGAAGGAAAAGGCGGGTCCTGCTGCGTGCTGGCGTTATGGATGAACTCACCTAGAGAAGAGACCCACTCTTCTGTGAATCCCCGAGGAGACCACGTTTAAAGCACAGATGAGCTGATTTTGGTCCCGGTTCAGGAACATCTGGAGGAACAGCTGTGGATGACAAGAACATGTTTATCTCTTTTGAAAAGGAAAGTGGTGAGTAGGCAGGGTCCTCAGGGAGCGTTGCCCGGCAAAATAGAGGTCTGTTCCCATTATCTAAACTCGGGGTGGAGAATAATTGAACAAAAACACAGCTTGTTTTGAAATCAAATAGCTTAAAGGGTAATGAATTGAAAGGGTAGAAAAGAGAACTGAAATCACTGAAATCACAAGCCTGATGCTTCCCAGCCACTGATTATATTAGTAGTGAGGGTCTATAAGAAACATCAGTACCCATCTTCATATTTCCTCCATGGGCAGAAGTCAAGCTTCTTTCTTATTATTGGAAGGCTAACTCTGTTGGGGTTTTATTTGGGACATGCTATTATTGATGGCCTGGAAAAGTCACTGTAATTTAGTGTATCTCTCACAAGTTAGTAATTTTCCCCCCTTTTTTTGGCCAGGCTGGAAAGACTGCACCATGACTTTTTCATGATTGAATTCAGGACCTTGGGCTTCTGTCCTACAAATTTATGATCATGGGTTTTATAAGAATGTTTTTGAAAAAATGCCTTCCTCATAGTTCCCCAAAGTAAGAAAAATAAAATTCATGCATTTATGGTACTTGGGGAAAAAAGGGCACTCTTTGCAGCTTGGTCTCTATTCAGTGTAATGACCACATATTTTTACTTTTGTCATCAAGTTACTGAGGGTTTCTTCTTTTGTCTTATAAGCAGATGAAGTTTCAGGAAAACGAAGGTGACTTAGAATTAGATAGTAAACTGACTGTAGAGATTATGTTTCACTGGTCCTTACTGTCGCTCATTTTCAGTGCTCTTCATGGGGAGATTATGGGAAATTGATTCTACTCACTGATGAAAGTGGGAAGGAGAATTTCATGTCGATTTTTTAAGAGGGAGAAAAATCCTTGCAGAATGTATGGGCTGAAAACTTTATAGGAAACAGTTTCTAGACAAACATAGATGAGTGATTTGGTAGCAGCAGGGATTCCATTTATGTAAATACCGAGCTGTGGGACTCTAAAAAACAAACTCAAAGGAAAACATTATTAATCAGCTTGAGTTTTTCCCCCTCCTCTCAACATTCTGAAAGAGCAACAGATCAACATGAAGGAATGCTTTCAACCAGAACAACAAGCAAGCCAGGGTTCAGGGCTGCTCTTGATCAACCTTGTCAGAGTTTTAGAGAACTTCGCATAGCTGGTCGTAATTTTGATGTGTAGTATACTTGAAAATTACCGAACACCAAATGTTTTAATATCCTAAGTGCTTTTCCTATAAAATAATACCCAATCTACTTTTGGATGACCCAACAAATACACTGTACCACTTTCTGGATGAAAGTAACTATTCAAATATATTGGACTTAGATAATTTCTTAGTAATATTCACAGTATCCTCCTCCTCTTCCTCCTCATCACCACCATCATCTTGGAAAAATATCAAGTCAAAGTATTAGCTTGGAATCTTATATTACTGGGCAAAATGAAAAAGAAATTTAGGCCTTTCAGAGGGTCTGAAACACTTTTGTCAAAATAGTAAAAAATTGGAAGAGAATAATGTTTGTTTCTTGATTTATTACTGTAATTTTCTTCACTGAATACTTAGTGTAGACAAAATCTGTCCAGCATATTTTGAAAGTCATGTAAGTCTCTGGGTACCTGTTAGGTGAACACTGGGTACCACACCTTTTACCCATCAGAAGAAAGGACTGTTGGACTCATGTCCTCTGTGGCCAACACACTTTTTATTTTTCTGTATGGGGACTGTATTTAACTGTAATTGTTAATGTCAAAGGTGTTCTTCATTTCATTCTTTTTTTTTTTTTTTTTTTTTTTGTCTTTTTGAGACAGGGTCTTGCTACACAGTTCAGGCTGGCCTTGGGCTCACTTCGTAGCCCAGGCTGGTCTCGAACTTGCAAGGATCCTCCTGCCTCAGCCTCCCTAGTGCTGGGATTACAGGAATGTGCCGCTGTGCCTGGCTCTTCGCTTCATTCTTACAAATGGGTGTAAGTGCACAGTAAAAGCTCGAGAAATTTTAATAGTGAGGCAAATAACTTTTCCAATACATTCAATGTGTATTAGATATTATCAATCAATGCTTATAAGGCTATTTATAAAAATGTAACCCATATTTAAAAACTTACAATAAAAATAGTTACATAAAAACAAAAATAGCTGTTTAATACTATTATTGCTTTTAGTGTTCAATAAATTCGCTAGTTTGGAACTTACATAACATTACATAACAAGCTAGAAATTGCTTAGCATTGCTTAACATTTAATGAGATTGCTGGAAGCTGATGAGAGTTTATGTGTAGGCTCAATTTTCAAAAAAAAATAAGCACTCTGTGTTAATTTTATATTATTTTTATGATTACTTTTAAATAGAATCTCCATAACATTTCATAAGCAAGCATTTGTCTGCTATTAAGAATCCTAGCAATAGCTGATTTTTGCTACATAAAAATTAGTTGTAAGTGAGACTTTGGAAACTATTATTGAGGAATCCTTTGGAGAATGTGATTATTTATCAATGTTTTACTCATATGACAAAAAAAGACAAACTACCAGATTTCCAGTCAAATAGCTAGTTTAAAAGTTGTATTAGACGTGGCATGTGTATGGCTTAAAATATAATCTAACATTATTCAACTGTAGAAAATTTTGAAAAATCAAATTATTTAACTTTAACATTCTCTCTTGAATGAATTAAGCTATGTTCATTTTCTCTGAAGTTTCTTCTAATCCCATCTGTATATTTACAATGAAGAGGCTCAGGACATTCTGGCCCCAATACACGACATTGCAGTATGTTGGTTATTGTAAATGAAGGGCCCCTGAAACTCAGCGGATGTTGGAAGGGGATTTACTGCCATATAACTTGTTTGCATTTCAGCTAGACCTACCTAAGAGACCATGACTACCTGTCACCCCCCACCCTGGGGTCTCATTAGCTGTCTTGAAAGAAAGCAGAATGTAACCACATCTCGACGGACTCCGGTTGGACATAGTGCCTTTCCCTTGGGCGCACTCAGAATCCAAAAAACACCTTTTACAAACTAGTTTCTGTTTCCTAGACCATTCACTTTGCTAATAGTCCTGTGTTATCCCTGGAGATTGTCTAGTTCCCTTATGTCTCCTTCTCTTACAGAACAACGATACCATGTAGAGCTGGTGGGTAATCACATTATGTGAGTTCCTTCATTCAACAAGTAAATTTGTAAATATTTCCATCAATTAGGCTGTCTTCTTCACCGTGTTCCAAGAAACCTTAGGAGGGTAAAGGGAAAGCTTTCTTGTTGCCCTTAAAACAACATTTTAATTAGCTTAGGTACCCATTTGTAATATGAATTTATAGAGTGTACGTGTGGGTTAGTTCAGTTCCCATTACTGTGATGAAATATCTGAGAAAAACAATGAGGACTGGTTAACTTGTCCCACGGTTGCAGTCCTTGGTCACTTGGTCCTTTTTGCTTTAGGCAAGTGGTGGCTCAATCCATCATGGTGAGGCAGTGGTGGAAGAGGGTGCTCACCTCGTGGTGAGGGGGATGCAAAGCAGAGAGACACACACCGAGAGAGACAGAGATAGAGAGACAGAGAGAGAGAGAGAGACAGAGAGAGGGAGGGACGGGCTGGCATCCCAATATCTCCTCCCCAATTACTTAGCTTATTCTCCCTTGCCCCCACTCCATAAAGGCTGGTCTTTCTCCCAGTAATGCCATAGATTTAAGACCAAGCCTTCAGCACATGGGCCATTGGGAAACACTTATGATACAAACTGAAACAGTGCTTATGCTTACTCTATTTCTTATTTAAAGGACTCTTACTGTTATCCATATAATGAGGTGTTGTGTTTCTGCCCTGGTTTTTATAAAATGCTATCTTATGTGCATCATGACATCTGGTTGTTTGCCTACATAATCATGGAAAATAAATGTGGGTTTGAGGGTAGGGATTTTTTTTTACTAGGAAAAAATTTGAAATGAAACATCCCTTTTTGTTTTTTAACCTTAAATCCTACATTTTCTGATCATAAGGATGAAGCCAAGAGTTGGATGCTAACAAATGTCGTATGAACTTCTGGGAGAAACTGAACCTAGGCCTGAAAGTGAAGTCATACCTCAACTTCCCACCCTGGCTGCTCTGGTGCATGCCGAAGGACTCGCCCCTCTCTCCAGTTTTCAGTTTATAGGGAATCCTACCGAACAGAAGACGCTGAACTGAGGCACGCTGCCCTCTTAACTTCAGTTTACTAAGGAGTGCAAATGACGTATCTCTTTCTTACCTCTGCTGCTAACTCTTTTAAGTGCCTATTATATATTAAGCACTCTAGGAAATATTTCAGCTATGTTTTATCTTTCAGGACTCTTGGGGAAGCTTCAAAGTCCCATTTGGAATGAAGAAATGCAATGAATTTTACCGCAAAGGTCAAGAATATGCCTGACCTGGTGGAGTCTGCGGTAGAGACAGTACCTGACTGCTCAGCTAGTATGGGCTTTCCAGCTAAGAATGAAAGACTCAGTGAAATCTCAGCTGTTGGAAAGATCTCATGTCTGTCATGGTTCAGAGATTTAAAGTTCAATATCCAGACCATTACTCTGGTGAGAACCTGGCTAAGCCTGCCTTAGAGGTGTCCACATCATATAGAGTTATAGTTTTGTTGATTATAGCGAAATACAAGGTACTGTGAAACCACGTCGCACACTGGATTCATGACATGGTCCTTCAGTGTCTGCTGGACTGGATTCTTTTTTGGAGCTGTCTGTATATTTGGGAGAAATGGATGCAAACATGGCTTCATGGTCTCTATGCAGATAATCTAAAGCCTAGTGATAACCTAATGTGCCCAAAGAGAAAGAGAGTAACATAGATGCTGTTCTCTTTATGTTACTACTGTCAGCTACTGTTGACGCATCTTTAGCTTTGTCTATGCGTGATGGCGCTGGCTTAGTACGGTGACAGTCTCAGACTGTGTTACACCACGTGTCCAGTACAAAGAATTGGAGGGACAGGGAGGGACACACGGACCATTCCTCCCAGGGTGAGACAGCAACACTTAAGCCATCGTACATAACTCTAGAACCATGAAAGATGCATTTTCGTCTGTTTCAAGGAGTCAGTGCACAGTAAAACAGTAACTGACCTTTAACAACTGAGAACGCTGGGATGTAATTATACCAGGCCTCCAGGTGGGCTAGCACAAGAGAGCTGATTTGCCAGAGATAATGTTCTCTTTGAAGACTAGAATTGGCAAGGAGTTACCAGCATCGTTTGGGCAAATTGTGTTTTAAAGTTTTCTATCTAAGAGATGTGATTGAAAAACATGGGGTGTGTTTAAATGAAAGGAAATATGTTGCAGTAGAAGGTACATTGCCATTACTTTCTGTCTCAAAATGTTCCCCCTCACTTCAAACACATTTACTCCCTTGTTCTTGCCACTTCCTGAAGCAGTTCTGGAAGTCCTCTCTCACGAGTATCTTTTGTTGTGCTGTGTTGTAGTCAGGGATTGCAAGGAGAACAATTACATACAGGACACAGAATTTATAACATTATCTTATATGGTCACCCAGAGTTCTCAAATAAATGCAGGTAATCTGTCTACAACGCTAACAAGCTAGAAAATCTAGCTGAGGACCTGGATCCCACAGCAGTGTCCTCCGTGAGTCCAGCTAAGGACCTAGAGCCCATGACAGTGCCTCCCCCAAGTCCAGCTGGAGGCTAGAGCCCACGACAATGACTCATGCAAGTCTGTTTTATGGATATGATGTGCTGGGAAGGCCCCAAGGTCAGCAGTTGGAAACTAAAAAGTCTATGCCAGCAAGGTGAAGGCTCTGTGCCAGTAGGTTGTGGGTCCTACACTGGAGCCAAGAAGCAAGGCTCAAAATAAGGACCAGAGCTCCCCTAAAAAGTACCGCGGCCATCCTCAGCGACAGGGAGGTCCTGAGCTCCTCTAACAAGGAGAACAGTCAGTGTCAGGAAGCGTGACAAACTTCTGGAAATTAAATAGCACACATCTTCCCCTCAAGAGCCAGGAAGTAATGCTCAGAGGACCAAAGCTCCCCTAAGGTGAATCGCAGCCATCCTCAGTGACAAGGTCCCGAGCTCCTCTAATGATAAGAGCCAGTTTGTATCAGGGAAGCCAGCATGACAAGCTCCTCCAGGAGAACCAATAGCTCCAAACAGCAACACTTAGGAGAACCCACAATACCATACTCTTCCTCTCCAGGTCTCTTTTTATGCTGACAACTTTCCCCAGCTGGGCCGTCTACACTCAGCACCGTGCTGACTCAATCCAGCTGGTGTCAAGTCGCCCACCAGTTTTTAATCCATAACAAACTGTCATGGATGCCATGATGTCTGGTGAGTGGGGTTGTGAGGACACATTGTAATATGTTTACGAGCCTGCGTTCTGGTTGGAGGGCTCTGGGCAGCAGTACTCACCGTACTTTTGACCAAAACTTGTGCAGACACTCAGGAAAGAGGACCTCCAGGACTGCTTCAGAAAGTGGTCAGGATGATTGAGTAAGTGTTTTCAAAAGGAGGAGGAGGATTTTGAGAAGGGTTATTAGCAGTCTATTCATGTAATGTCTTAAAAATATTTAAGCATTTACCATATTGGTCAATTATTCTTTATATACTGTTTTCCACCTTTGACATATTAGTCGAGTAACTTCATCTTTGATGGCTGAAAGATAGGCACCACCGACTTCCGGCCAGGTAGTTGACTCTCCGGAGACAGCAAAATCAACTAAACAGCTTTCAAATATGTAAGTCAGGTGTCTATCTCAAAGTGGAAGTTTTTCAAGAAATAATTAACAAAATCATGTTCAGGATAAGCTCATTGGCTAGAAATGAAACAAATTTAGCAAGAGACAAGTATTCAGATTTCTTAAAAACATCATTGTGAGATTCTGCATTTATATGTTGCTCATTTCCATTTTGATTACCCTGTCTGCTTGATTCTGTTTACACAATTTAAAAATGTGTCTAACTAAAGGGATCACAATAATTACTCTAGAACCACCTAGCCTTAGCAGGTAGCAAGCTTTAGCATTTTAGGTTTCTTAATTTCTATCACTGAGGAAGCTTTAAAATGGATAGAGATTTTACAGTGTATTTCATAATCCAAGTAACACGGTAGGTAGCTATGGTATCTAGCTTTCAATAATGTCTGAAGAATGAAAGGTAAAAGAAAATCAGGGAGAAGCATTACCCCGAAAGACCTCATTAGGAAACAACCTAAGAATTTGTTATGTGATTCATTGAAGACTAGTTTTACCTACTACCCTATCTATAGAAATGTGGCATTTGATTGGGTAGCAGGGGGTTAGGAGCTACCAAAAATTAAGATCGTAAGAAAACTTGTGCTTGGGTCTCCATTAGTTTATTGTTTTAGACCAGTGATTTAAGTATTGGTAAAACACAAATAAACATGGTTTTACAGATAAAGCTGAAATCACAAATTACTACCCTAACCTCCTTGCTTTGACTTTGTCAGTAATGTCTTTGGTTATCAGTCACAGCGGGGAGCAGGGAGGTGTAAACCCACTGTAAGCTAGGGTGTTAAATGCCTTTGCTAAAGTCTTCAGCTTTAGGTGGTTCTTAAGTTGAGTTTTGTGGAAAACAGCTGCTGGGGTAAGTAAATAGTTTAATGTACTAGATATCCTGAGGGGTGGAGCTTTCTTTTTCTTCTCCCTCTCTCTTCCTCTCCATCGTTCCCTCTTTCTCCATCTCTCCCTCCTCTCAATCAGTGTCACGAGCCATTCATATTTTGTTACATGGAAAGATAGGTATCTCGACACAGGTTCACTACAGAGATAGCTGCTTCCAGCATTTCCTTTTACTTCATAGTTTTTCCAATTTAGACACAAAAAACTTTGAAATGAGCTTGGCTAGAGCGAAGAAAATTATGTATCCTCTTTCCCCCATTGTTCATCTTTGAAAAGAAAATTTGAAAAGGAAATCTGTGGTAAGATATAAAAGCCATACTAGATTGTAAATTGATAGTGTGGATTCTAACTCCATGTCTCAGTAAGTAGTTGTTGATTAGCACATGACTATGACAGACTTGTTCAGCCACTCTGGGGTGGTTCCTTCCGTAGAATCAAGGAGGATGGAGAGGTAACTTCCAAAACCCCTATCATGGCTCTGGTTCCATGTATCTAAGTATTTATTGAATGAGCCCTCTGATAAGCATTAAGAACAATTCAGAAATCATACTAGACATTGTATTTACCCGCAAGCCATTTGCAATCTAATCACAATTAGTAGATAAAGCTAACATCACTAGGCCAATAGAAAAACAAGCACCAATTTAATCAATATATCCCTCTTCTTATCCACTTTATTTCTTACGAGCTTTGCCAAAAGCTGTCCCTCGCTGGTTTTGAAACACGCCCTAAAGCTCCCGGAACTTCAGGCTCTCTTGGTTGTGCAAGGGGAGTAAGCGACAGACTCCAGAAGGTCCCTGCTTTGCAGTGGTTCAGCTTAAGCACTTTTACTTTATGGTGGTTCGAAAGTGCCCAACCCTCCTGATTTTTTCCTTTCAGCACCATATTCAGTAGGTTGCCTGATTTGTTCAGCACTGTATTAAAAAATGGGATTTGCATTAGATGGCTTTGTCTGACTGTAGGCTAATAAGAGAACATTCACTTGAGATAGGTTAGGCTAAGCCGGGATGCTTGCGTGGCTATGTGTATCAAATGTGTTGTTGACATGGTATTTCCAGGTTGCAGTGGTTTATGGGAACTTACCCCATCCTTAGTACATCTGTACATTTGTACATCTGTACAGGGAAATTAAGTATCTGTGAAAGCCAGAACGACACAGTTGGGAGGTAGCTTTGAAGCTTGAGGAGACTGTTTTCCATGCTTGTTTCCAGTTTGGTTTAAATTAGGGGGAAATTAGATACCTTGATCTCTGTCAAACACAGCTTCTGAGGGCAGTAGTCTGAACCTGGCCTGGCCGTGAATGGGACCACGGTGGCGGATGCTATTCGAGGGTTACTAGAAGGAGCTGGGAGGCTGTGCATACATTCCAGGGATCCCTGATGCCCCCCAGGGGGCTGTAGACCCTCTCAGTTGCCCAAGGCTCTGCAGACTCCAGGGAGACCAGCAGCCCTAAAGACCCCACAGCAACAATGCAGGGCTTCAAAGTGAAATCTCTTCCTAATAAACAAAACAGGTCAGGTCGAAATTACCATCAATTTCATCTGGCATATACGTTTTGCAACCAGTAAGGAAGTAGCTCTTTCCTAATTAAATATTTCAACACATAGTTTGGCACTGACTGGGCCAGGCAGTGTGAGCTGACAATTCGGACACTTTAGCATTCAGGCTTGACTTTACCACTCCTTGCTTGATTAGTTCTGGAAAAATATACTTAGATTTTTATTGCATATTGGCTTAACTTTAAAGAGCTAACAGAGTTAGCTGCTAGGCCCATGTAATTTGTCAAAAAAGAAAAATAAGATCATTTAAGAACATGATGTAAGAGAAGAAAAAAAAAACCTGTATCTTTTGCTTCTCTGGCTTAATTGACTGAGAGCTTCCAACAGAGGCGAGGTAGACAAGAGCAGGATATTCAGAGTGAGTTTTGCATGACATAGGGGATTGAAGACCTCAAAACTGTTAAACCTGAGGTTTTTCATCATGGGTTTGACAAGGATGGCAAAATAGCATGGTGTAATACTACACATCCTGGGTGAGACTCAGCAAGGCCGGCTTGTTGAGGTCCCAGGCAGTGTCCTTAACAGGAGGATCCTCAGGGGACAAGAGCCGGGTAAGGTCAGAGCGACGCTCTTAATTTGGCCTCTTCTCAAATTCCTTCCCCTTAAAGTAGATGATGTGCCAAGGTGCTACAGTTTGAATAGAACCTCCTGAGCCCTCCCAAGTCTTATCTTCCAAATTAATATTCAACTACAGAAAATATGATGATTCTGCTAAAATTAAAGCTGCATAGGACTAGAAAAGGAGATCATTAAGGTACTAACAATTCTAACAATTGCTTTCAGGAAGATAAAGAAAAGCTAGGAAAGATGAGCAAAAAAGGAAAATATTCAGAAAGAAGTGGAATAAAAGTCATTACAGAGAGGAGGAAAGAAAATAAACATGAGAGGAATAGAAAATAAAATGGGGCAAGGAAACAAACTAATATAATAAGCCAACTGAGAAATTGAAAGACACAAAAATCAAGTCTAAAATCTATAGCGTAGAAGTGCAGTTTTCAGTGGAGTGTGTAAACCACACCAGTTTTATTTCCTTTAAAACTATCCTAGCTGAAAATAAGTGACATGATAGGGGGAAATATTTCCTGCAGTGATGACTAGGTTTCATGTGAACATACCTATGAAGTTGCAAAATATAGGAAGAGGTGAAAAAAGCAACATAAGTGGATCTGCTAAACTGCTGATCTTACGATGTATAAGTGAAACAAATAATTCGCCAAAAGACTCTGTAGGATTCAATTCTGAGCTGCCTAACTCTCTGCTTACATCCTCTTAGTTACCCTTTCCTGTTTGGTGTGAGATCTGGCTAAGTCGAGACTATGGTTATTTTATTTACTTGAGCTCATGTTTTTATCTCCATAGGCTAAATTAAATGTCCTTAAAGGAACCAAAGAATTACCTCCATGAACCAATTTAACTGAAACATTTATTGAAAGTCTATGTGGGGCATATCTTCTATTGCCTAATTTTTGAATGGTTCTGGAAATTAGGCATAGTAATTGCAGGTCACTGTCTACCATTTCAAAGATAAAGAGTTAAACTATGACTTTTGACAAAGGAGCCATCAGAATTGGTCTGGTTTCAAATGCCATGCAATTTGCACTACATGTGTAGCTTAAAAAATTTTTCCCTCTTTTTAAGAGTCGGTCTTCTTGACTGTGAAGATATGATTTTAGAGTTTTTTTAATGACAAAGATGAAGAAGAAGTAGTTATTACACAGGTATGTAATTGGCGGATCTTAATAGCTCCCATCTAGGGAATAATTGTAATCATGCCATTCAATATTTCACCTACCTCTCTAGTGAAAGGATGATTAGAAGACTAGAAAATTTGACATGACTTTGATGTGTTAAATGCTGCACAGGATGAAAATTCTTTGGAAGAAGACCATGAGTATAACTATTTTTGCAGGTGTTTTAGAGCAAAACATCTGTTCACTCAGGGTTTCCACATTTTTGGGAAGGATGGAACTAGGAAAATTTTTATTTTCTCCTTTTTCAGGGAAGGAACCAGGAAATGCCAGAAATGCAGAGGTTATTATTGGGAGCAAGTGTTTGTGTTATTTATTATGATGACAAATTCAATTCGTCCTTTATAAAATCATTTGTTGAAAAGCTTGGAAATCTGGCACATTGATAGTTGCAGTGCAAAAATGTATATTTGGTTCCTTGATTAAGAAGAAAGAAAATAAGCATTCCCCAAGAGTTAGCAAAATTATAATGATCCTAAATTCAAACTTGTTTGTTTTATTAATGCAAGGTAATTTGATATTTGTAAGAACCTGTTACAGTTTGGATAAGAAAGGCCAGTCTTTCTCGGTGCTAAAAGAAGATGGATGTGAGCTTTTGTTGGTAAAGTACACAATAAAAAGCAGAGAAAAAGTTAGGGTTTTGAAGGAGGAAAATGTTGATTCATGAAGACACATGAAACTTCTAGAGAGAAAGAGTCTACGTTAGCAATCTGTGGCACAGTCTTGGAATCCAGCCTTGTATTTGGCTGCAGCCCAAATTACAAATCTGTTTAGCCAGATGACAGCTGAGGTCAGGATCTGAGTCGTCTAACAGCTTGATCCAGACCTTCTGTGAGGCCCTGTCAGCCTTTGAGAATTCCTTCCACCTCTGAGGTGACACAGAGAAGCGTTAAATGTCCAAAGATTGCATCAGGCGTCTGCTCCTAAAGAAGGCTCCTTTCTTTTTAAGCCATGGATTAATTTCAATTAAGCATGCAAGAGTTCTTTCAGAAATGTTCCTGTGTGGGCTGCAGCTCATTTTCATTACTGTGGGTTTTCCCCATCATTTAGGACAGTACCTTAGAAAATCCACCAACTTTATTCAAAGTAACCAATTAATTCTTTGAGATGCAACAATTAATATGCAAATTAAATCTCATTAAGAGTCTCAGGAGGAAAGAATTAAATGGCAAATATACAGCCCATCAGAAAAGTTTAAAACACACAGTACTGGTTTTCCATCGCAGATTTTCAGAATCTATGTGGTTTTTCCTTTATGTTTCATTTTATTAGCTCCTTGCCTAGAAGTAGTGGAACAGCTGATCCTGCCTGGCTGGAGCGCACTATGTCAGGACAGTAACAGAGGACCCTGACTGTGGTCATCATATTGACAAAAGACCTGATGAGGCAAATAACAACACACATAAATATGAACTCAAGATGGTATAACTACATCAAAAAATAAATAATGTTCATTGGTGTTTCCTTCTCAGAAATGCTTACAGGGAAACGCAAGTGGAAGAGGTCATTTTGAGAACACTACCAAGCAGACCCCATTTTAACTTTAGCATATAAATTCTGTGTACAATTAGGATTTAAGTGGTTTCCTAATGACTGGATAGTGTTCAGGACATTCAAATACTGGTGATAAAGTGACTTTAAAATAGTGTCTCCTACTCGTGGAGTGCTTTTTATAAACAATTTGTTGTTTTGAGTATTTAGCATGTCCTCTAACCCTGAGCTCAGCTCTGTGAAATTGGGACTTTATCATCACACAGGAACAAAATGTTCTTTCTACCTGAGGCTTCCCGGATAATGCACCTGGGACTGAGCCTGAGTATCTAACTCCAACATCATGCTTCACATCATCACGCCGTCTCTGACTAAGGAGACAGAGAAAGAACATTGGGGTTTTTCTGAGTTTAAGTGTTGAACTGTTAGATTATTAATGGAATAACATTGCTGTAGAATTCTTTATTGTCACACTTCTTGCTGTTATTATTCTAAATATGCAATAAATTTGCTGAGCTTGGGATGGTTTGAATGTATCACCTCATTATTGTCCTGGGGATTTTCTCATAAGAGCTTGGAAGAAGCCAAATTTGTCTGCATGGATGTGGAATGCTGAGGTCACTGTGCAGATACTGGTAGTGGATATCTGCAAGAGAATTGAATGAATTATCAAAGTTCTTTGGAGGTTTTGCAGGCTACAAAGCTATCTGGTATTCAGCTTCTCTTTTTCTTTCTTTTGTGTGCCATTATTAATTAATTAATTAATTGTGTTTTTTTCCAAAAGGTTTGAGACAATTACCTGGAGCCCACGTTGCAGGGAAATTCCCAAGCCGATTCAAGCCAAACAAGTCAAACCAAACCAAGAGGATAACTGTACAAAGGAGATAAGAAGGTGGCGCTTGATCTTTACACCTGCAGACCATTGGATCTTCACACCAGTGAGGATAATTCTCAAAATCAAGAGTGCTGAATTTAGGAAGGATTTAGCTGATATAGAATTTAGAAGTGGGAGGTACAAAGTACATGACTAAAGTTTACATAATTGGTGACATACACTGAATCCTATAATGACAGGTAGGTGTCTTGAAACAAGAGAAAAAGTCAGGGAACAAAGGGAGGGGGCCTTTACAGGGAGCACAGTTAAGGGTGTTACTGTAATATAGGGACGTTCTGGGGAGGCGCCCTTGAATTAGAACAGGCCGTCTTAAGGCACAGACAGTTACTCTGACTCAGTGCCAATCAGACTGTGCAGCTGGGCTGTAGACACCATCAAGGTCAACTGAATTTAACAGAAACAGCAGAACAGAAACTTGGTCAGAGACTTTAATTGATCATGAAATATCTATAAGCTTACCATGTCATAAATGCGTTTCTATGTTATAACTATGGCCCAACAGCCATAGTTTAGGAAAAAGTCAGTTTTGACCTAGCATGAATTGCTTCAATTATAAGAGATTATCAACAACATATTCCATAATACTACATATTCCAAAATACTACATTAAGTGCTTTGTAAAAGTAATTTAGAAATTATCCAACTCTCAAGAAGCTGTAATTCAGTTGAGTCAATACAATAAGATAAAATGTAGTCCAAGGACACATGAGATAAGTAATGTTAAGAAGTGGAGTATTACATAGGAATCCTTAGGTTATTCCCAAGGAGGGAGGAGGGTTAGGGAAGAGGGGAATTTGGGGCAAATCCTAAAGAGGGGCTGTCAAATTGAGCTTTGTGGGAAAAATACATTGCGTGTGAGCATTCATGTAAATCTGTATTATGTAACAGCTTTGCCAAACTTTCTCTGAAAGGCAATTAATTTTTTTTCCTTTTGTAGTATTGAGGATTAAACCCAGGACCTTTGCATTGAACTGTATGCACTGTCCCTTTTTATTTTTTTAAATTTAAATAATTTTATTTAATGAGAAAAAAACAAAACAAAACAGAATAAAGGGTAGCGACAATACAGTATTCCAAGGAAAAAAGGAAAAGAATAACAACAACAGCAAAAAAAAACCTAAGAAATTATTACTTGACAAATTACATACTGACTTCTTGGAAATAGTTGTTCAAATTACAAAGTTAAAACATGTAAAGTAGACATTCAAACAGTGAGACTGTTAACAGCTCTGCTCCACAATCTGACAAAAACAGCAATATGGTCATCCATCTTACCCACTCAAATATACATGGAAGTATATCAAAAGGGTAAAATTAAACACAACAAAACAGAGCAAAGCGGATCACAGGAAAGCAATGTAAGAGACAAAAATTTCAAAACTAGACAATCGGAGATATTCACTCTCTATCATATTGACTCTGGTTTTCTTCCAAATAGTTGTCCAGATTGTCACATACAGGGAATTCACATGAAACAACCTAGTATGGAATTGATCTGAGCAGGATGAAGAAGGCATTTCAGGTCTTCAAGACCTGACAATAGGCATGCCAAGAATGGCTGTCATAGTGTCTCTCATTCTCCTCAAAACAGCTGTCCATACCTTAATGTGTGTTGAACTTAAACAAGGCAAAGCAAGCTAAAATCACTTTGAACAAAAAGTGATAGTTTTGCTGCACTTCATATCATGACATTATGAAATCAGCACTGGGTATTGTAGTGTCTCTTTTTCTTCAAAGTAGTTGTTCATGTCAACATGTGATATATAGTTGGTTCTTATAAACTGTTTATAAGCTCTACACATGCATGCGTCTCTACATGTATATCTATCATTTCTGTATTAGCGGGAAAAACAAAACAAAGCAAGATAAAATAAAACAATTCCTAGAAAAGCATGAGGCAAAAAAGTCACATAAAACCGCAATACAAGGTGATCTACAATGGTTACCATGGTATCTCAGAGGTGTATAACAGCATTAATAAAAACAAAGCATTACAGACATTATAAAACTTCAAAAGCAAATAATAATCAAACCAGAGTGGGTATCTTAGTGAATCTTGTCATCTTCAGTGTAGTTGCCTATACACTTAGACTTGATGCAATCAATCATAACAGATTTAAATAAAATCAGTCAATATAAAGTAGCAATCTAACAACTCAGATTCAAATAAGATCAGTCATAATAAGACAGTATAAGTTATAAAGGGCTTCAGATTAAGTTGATAGGAAAATTAGGGATGATTACCATAATATGTCCTCTTATTTTTGGGATAGCTGACCATGTCCTCAAGTCTAGTGTAAGTAGACAAACTGGAACAGCACGTAATCCATCCAAGCAGAGTGGTGAGAAATAATGTATATTTTAAATCTTGTTACCCAATTAACAATATCCTCTGCCTCCCTTTTTTAGACAATTCCTCACCTTTCACTCCCATAGGGTGCACTACTTGTTTTGGGTCCCACTGCCTCCCTATATAGAGCAGCTCAATGGACCCTATCTCCTGCTCTACTCTGCCTGTGTTTCTCTCTGTTATTATTTTGAGGCCCTCTATACTAGAGATTATAGCCAATCTTCTCTGCCTCATTTCTGCTATTCTATTTTTCTGCCATTGATAGTCTATTTTTCTCTTCCACTCCACTGTCTTGTTCACTGAGGCCTCTCTGCCACTGTTCCTGAAATGCTCGTATTCTTGTTCTCTCTCCCTAGAATGTCCTTCAGTATTTTTTGTAGGGTTGGACTGGTGGTCACAAATTCTCCTAGTTCCTCTTTGTCATGGAAGCATCTTGTTTCTCCATTAATTTCTAGAGAGAGTTTTGCAGGATACACCAATCTGGGC
>PVJX010017496.1:0-38235 GCA_004027295.1 Dolichotis patagonum
TGCGTCTTGAGCTCTTATAAAAAACCCAAACCTGGGCCGGATCCCCCCTGGTTTTGAGACATTCTTTAAGGCTCAAGGAAATATGTGGAAGATGGCAGAGTGGCTTTAGTATAGAAGGAATCACATGGGTGAAAGGTTTCATAGAGAAGGTAGATTTTGAGTTGTATTGTGAATATGTGTGATGATCTAGAAGGGAAAATTGAGGACTAGACATGAAAGAAAAAAGGCATTATTGGAAAATAGGCTAGAACAGAAAGTTTGAGATGAAAGTTATAGAAGAGCAGTGGGAAGAAATTTTCTCCTTAATCTGCAGCTTCCAATTCCATCAGACATAAATTCTGTTTCATTCTTTTGTTTTATTTGACATCTACTTTCCTGAACCAAAACTGGAGGGAAGGGTCATGTCATGATATGAATCTGTGCTAGCTTGTGCTCCGGTATTCTAATCTGTAGTCATTTATGTGTTCAAATTAAGACAGCACTAACATAAATGAGGTGAGTTAGTTTCAATTCTCAGATAATTTCTTCAGGAGAATCTTCTGGGTGATCTCACCTCTTCAGGGAGAATAAAGTTAAGTTTCCATCTTCACCTCATTAAAGATTAATAACATGTGCTTCTTTTTGTTTAACCAAATTTGGAGAGAAATTCCAGGGAAACATCAGAGCAAAGCAGAAAACTGATGTATTTTCAACACTACAGATATTTGCCTTTGCAAAACTATTTTTAATTATCAAAATAGATTATTCTATTACATGGATTTGAAGCAATAAGGATAAAACATACTTTTGAAGCCAGGATGTCAAACCGGATGTGACGAACACATATGTTGACACTGAAGTTAAAAGGACCCCACAAAAATGACAAATGATGAAGGAAAAGCACTATTATAGCAGATCCTGACCTTTTGAGAATATGATCAGCCTGTCAGCATAATGGTTTTCCATGCTCATAGCAAAAAGCTATGAGTGCCTACACTTGTGATGGAGGTCAGATGATCTCTCAGTATAAAAATAATGAAATAGAATCCTGTCAAACACATGAAAACATAATTCCACAAATGTCTTTTTCTCATTTTACAACATAGATGTACGAGTTCATCTAATATACAGACATACAATGATCCTGGCATTTTTTTTCCTTCTACCAACCCAATGCTAAAGAAGATACTTAACATTTCTAAAGGGCATTATGGTACCCAGACTAGTTATTAAGGCTACAGGATTTCTTAAGTGTTCTGAGAATGCAGTAAGGGGCCAAGAAGAGGAATATAATGGTGATCTGAACCAAATTAATCTATCGATACTGTTACTGTACAGTTAATGTTTGGAAATTCAGAAGAATTTCTTATGCTACTCATACCACCTCCACCTTAGGACATTTCTTTCTTTGCCTAAAATTCTAAAGTTTAGGTGCCTAAAATTTGCACCTATCATTTTTGAATTTATTAGAGGAGCAGAGTTTTCTGGAAAGGCCTGGAAAAACTGTTTGCCTAATTATCTGGATTTTTATTAATGGATCTCCATATACTTATTGACAATAACTCAAGAGAATTAATAACTCAATTTGTATAAGAAATGTGTACATCACAGAGAGAAGCCCCCTGAAAGTTCCCTTTATCCTATTGCAAAGGATGGTCATGACATAGTTACAAGAATAATGAGAGGGAGATTAACAGTAAAGTGAATTCCTCCTGGAAATAAGAAGATTCCAGAATTCCACTGATATATAACAGTGGATAATAATAAAAATTCTAACATGGGAAATAAAATTACAGTGCAGATAATCCTCTTCTCTGAATGGTCTATTAACCAGCAAGAACTATAAGCAAGTCTTGTGCTATGACCAGGTGTAGGAATAAGAGGAATGTCCAGCCAAATGGGATCAGCTACCTCAATGCAGAGAAACAACTGATATATGGGGAAAAAATAATGTTATGAAGTTGACCCAGAAAGCAAGAAATAGAACCTTATCATCTTGTCCTAAATAATGAGATGTTTCTATAGGATTCATGTCTATATATTGCTTTAATAGCCATAGACTATATTCCAAACTCTCCCCTCCCACTTTCTCTCTCTCTCTATTTTTGCTTTTTTTCCTTACTCCATCAGTTCTACCCTTATCGTCCCTGTGATGTCACGGACCTGATTGAAGTCATCCCTAACTCTCCCCTCCCCCACTCTCCTTAATGACACAAATTAAGAGTGTATTTCTTCATTTCTTCCCTAATGACATAACTCCCTGAGGCAGGGGCAACCCCGTATGAGGACAAGGTAAGTGGAAGAAAGTTCAGTCAGGTCTCTGAACTCTGGAAAGGCACTATTTCATGTCTTAGAAATTTCTCCCAGGATTCTTCATCCTCAGGTTGCATTAAGTCAAAGATTTCCATTTAAATTTTATATCTCAATGGATGAACTACATTTTAATCACCTCAGTGGGTCATGTTCTTCATGGCATTCCTCTTATTCTCAGTCCTTTGACATTTCCTCCTCAGGGTAGCATGACATACATGAGCTATCTCAGAATTTCTTGAATAAATATTCACTATAATCATTTCAAGCAAGGCACCAGTAAGTCATTGGCACAATGGCTTATCTGAATTTTCTGGAGTTTAAGAAATTTTTTTTCACTGTGGCTCAGTAGATAACTGGGAGTCAGGCATTTATTTCCTCCCTGCTCTATTTTGCCACTGGGGAAATAAGCATTGTTTTACCTCAATGACTTTATATGCAAAATGGGAATAATTATATTTTTCTTTGGCTCACTGGAGGATCAGGAAGAGCAAAGCATTTTAAAATTTAGACAGTATACATACTACATGTTTTAAGTAGGAATTATTATTAGAGTTATTAGCATCAATAAAGATTTAAACATGTTCCTTGTCAAATAGAATCCTGAAAGTTAGAATTCAAGCTAATAAATTAAAACAGGCTTGAGGGGATATGATCTTGAATTGTCTGTCAATGACAATTGGATGCAGTGAGTAATCCAATTTACTTCAGGTAATGTGTAGCCATGGCAGGGGTGAGGAGGAGGTATGAAGAGAGAAGGCTAGCAAAAGGAGTACAGAGACACTCATTAACTCCTTCATGAAACGGCGGGAGGATGAGCAGGAGCTGGAAGATGTATTGACCAGGACAGAGGAGAAAGCAAGTGTGAGAAGATAAAATCAAGACAAAGCCCTGAATGTTAGATGACTCTGAGAATTAGAAAAATTCACAAGGCACAGACTTTCATGTTCAGGAAATGTCAACTGACAGACAGCCACAAACGAGATGCAAGGAGAAATCAAGGGGTTGGGAAGAAACGAAAAGCAGCCACTCACTTTATTCCATAATTAGAACCAAAGTTTTACTTAGACTGAGAAAGGATGGTGAAAGAAACATAAAGCTGGAAGAACCCACTTAAATTGCCTATGGATTTTATGCTTGCAACTAAGTGTACTTAGCTAGAGAAGTGAACTTAGATGCTCCAAAGACTGAAGGGGCTGTGTTGTGTTTTCGGGGATGCCTGAAAAGCTTGAGTTCTTCTCTCTGGACCGAAGGAGGCAGAGCGAGCACAGGACTGAGGTTCCTTTTGGAACCATTGTCATCTGTTGAGAAAATGCAAACTCATTCTGTGATGTCCACAGCTCTAATGGAAAGGAATTCTCCCTGAACCCTGGAGAAGAGAAGTGCATATTTATAGATTGCAACGGTCCATCAGGTGATGATAATTAATATAGCCACTAAAGAGAGGTTAAATTCAGTAATATCCAACAAACAGTCCTCGTCTTCATGCATTTAACAAATTTGGACAATTTTTTTTTTTCTCAATTTACTCATTAAAATCACCTTGGAAGATTTTTAAAAAAACACAATAAGATTGTTCTTTCCCAGTACACATGTTAACACACTCAGATTCAGTGTCACTGAGCTGGACAACAGTGTTTTAAACAGCTCTCAGAAACACTGATGCTTACTCAGAATTGAGAACCACTGATTAAAAGAGAGAACTAATTCTGGTTAAATGTGATTGAAAGATATTATTATAATAAGGAAGCACTCATGGTACAAGGGAAATTTGGACTATCATGGGCATGCTTGTATTAGAATAGCTGTAAGTGTTTTAGGAGTTATAAAGAAAATGGAGTATGTTTGAAGTTTATTTTATTGAGGAGCTTATTATTAGAGTTACATTTAGTTAGAAAAGTCACCTTATAATTTCCTTGCATAAAAAGATCAGTATTAAGGTAACTGGTGGATGAGAATGTACATTTTTTTCCTGAAAATCCTATCCTATCAAATCCTATCAAATCCTTGATTTGCTCAGATACATGGTAACAGAAAGACACTTAATAAAGCACACTCTACCAGGGAGAGTGAAGAGTGTTTCTTTCCATGTACTTTAATATAAAAATCATTGTACTGGAGTATAGACAATTAAACCAAGTTGGATATTGTAAATCTAATATAAAAATGGGTAATAAGTGGCCATCAAAACAATCACATGTGAACTACCCAGTAACTAGCCTGGGCCTCAGCATCAGATGTAGCGTACTGCAGTCACCTGCAGGTTGTGTGGGATGTCTAGGATTGGGATCACATCAGCACGGAGCATGGCTTCAAGCTTCACGGGGCAGAGGTGTTTTGGTAGCAAATGGATTCTCAAGCATGGTGTGATTCCTCTGAAACAGTGCTAGGAAGTGATCATGAAACGTCTCCCTCTTAAATCACATAGACCCCCTGTGTTGATGGGAGTTAAGGACAGTTATAACGGCAAACTACCCTGAGGTCACAGTCATCAACGGCACATCTGATTGCTCACATACTCAGTGTCGTCCTTCCTAAAAATCACTACACTCTTCTAACAACACATCATAGGGTAGTTCTCAGGGGCAGAACTCTCTGCTTGTTAGATAACTGATGGTCTCCTCAGCATTTAAAAGCAGTGTAGCCAGCATACTATGGGCAGCCACAGAAGGTAGGAAGCAGCACTTCAGCGTAGAAAGGCCATTTGCTTTGTAATTTGAATTAATGTAAAAGAACGTGATTCAAAATCAATATGTAAAATAGTGGCCTCTGGGCATCCAGTATATTTTTCACCATTATTATCTGAAGCAAACAAGTTAAGAGGAAAAGAAAAAGTGAGTTCCCACTTAGCTTTTTCCAGCTAGGTCTCTGGCACAGCTATTTGTTTATTTAGTCCATTATAGACAATCAGAGCCCTCTATGATCTCAGAGCTCCAGGCTGGACATCATGGATACTGGAAGACTTCTTAGCTTCAGCGAACATGCTGAAAATCTAATCCAGAAGCAACCGTTGACAAGTAAGTATTCTGTTGTTACAAATGACACTTGGTGTAGAAAAAGTGACCCAAATGGATGCTTGCAAGGCGAAGCGCAGGACAGAAGACTCTGTGTGGGGGACATTCAGAAGGCATCCATGTAGATCCCACAGAGAAGAGACCATGGATTACTTTCATACTGGTGCCTCAAATGACTTCTTAGGATTTTCTGAGACTTGCGGACCCATGGAAACCAACGTGGAGGTGCTCAGTATTTTGGATCTGTTAAAGACTGTGCCTGGCTGAACACACAGTGAAGAATTGTCTCTACGGGAGCACCAGGCACCAGCCACATGTGATTCCTGTCACAAACAGACCAGCTAGGCCTGCATTTTAATCAGAGATTTACATATAACCAAAGATCGCAGATGGTCTTGAGAATTTTATCAGTCTCTCAAGAAATGCTAGCAGGCTTCAAACACCTGGGATTTGTGTCCTTTGGCAAAACAGAGATAAATGTTTTTTTTTTAATTCTTTTGTTTTTTGTTAAGTATGTATAGTTTTATCTCAGGGACACGCTCTTCTTTTGTAGCATCTCAGCAAGAAACCGACAGTGCCCACTTTCTTTACAGCAGAAGGCTGTGTATTCTTCCGCGGTTTATAATTACATGTTTGTGACTTCACCCCAACAGCCTCGCCCCATGAATACAGATAGCATCTCACAAAAGGAACGACTCAGACAGACAGGGTGGGAGGAGAGGGAGGCTGATTGCTCAGGGACCATCTCTGGGACAACCAGTGGGGGAACTTGGCTCACCAGGACTCCGGAGTGGCCTATGGTCTGAAACACTGGCTTTGTGTTTCGTGGGCTGTGAAGCACTCTTGGGAAGGAGAAGAAATACTCAACCTATTGGTTGACATTTTATTTATATCACAGCTCTTGTTGAATCATTCTGAAGAGCCTGAGGTGGCCACAGCATTCCTCCTCTTTATTCACTTGGTTACAGTTTAAAATTTGAATAGCTGTTTATGCTGGAAGGCTGAACACCCAATCAGCAGTCTTTGAATTGAAGCTGTATTGTTCACTCATGGAAATGCCTGTTTCATCTGTCAGCTCCCTTTTATAGGGAGCCTAATAATTTATGCTTGCTAAAGATGTTTTCTGACCTGTGATTCCATTGCCAGTTAGGAAAGGGCTTTGGCAGCATTCACACTTCCTTTCGTAATAGGGGGCCAGTAAGGTACAATTTAGTGAAATTACTGCTCCAGTGCACTAATGGTACCCAGACCCAGACAGGGGGAGGGCAAGAGGCTAAGGGTGAAGGAGCCTGTTCATTAGAGAGGACCACTGGACTCCAGGGAAAGATACCCCCAAAAGGGGCTTCTTTGAGAGCCTTCGCTCTCCCTGGAGGTCTGTGTGACCTGGGTTGTCTGATGGCTGAGTTAACACACCTGTTGGTCACAACCTTTTCATTCACACCAATAGAAATAGCTCATTCTCCCAAATTTCATCATATTTCTTTCAATTTATCTTATTTTTAAGAAATATATTGTGATTCTATTAGACTGACCAATTTAAAAAAAATCCACAATGGTAAAAGTACTCTGTGCTCTTCAAAAGAGAAATCCATATGTGCTTGAATTACGTACCCTTTATCTTGTTACTACTATAGTCACATTATATTAAGTGGAACTTCTTTAAATGCCCATGCTATATTACAAGTATAATATTTTCCAAGTCTTTCTTTTGCAAGTCATTGGCTGAACTGTCTTGAGGAGAACTGTTCTAATTACACATGGAATTATTATCCAGATGAAGTATATTTTTTCTTGTTTTGATTCTCTCATGAAACATTCTCAGAGAGCATCTATCTTATCTTCTGTAAAAATCATTTGTGTGCCTATTATACACCTTACTACTTTATTGTATTCATTAGGTAACATATTGCAAACCCATCTCAATGTTTTCCATCTGTAATAGGCTTACTGAAGATTGATAATTTGATTACAAGAATATTTTAACAGAACAGCACAAACTGAAATAGAATCTGTCTATAAATATTTACTCAAACTAAAATATTTAGGGACAGATTCTATTTAGTTTTTGCTGTTTTGTTGGAAGTACTTTTTTAGTCAATTCACTAATAATCAATATGCAATAACACTGATGAATACACTCATGGAGAACACTTCACTTGTCATGAAGTTTAATAAAACTCTGTGAATTCTTCAGAAAAGAAATGCCAACAGATTTTGGGTGGATTTATACAAATTTTGATGACTATTTTGAATAAAATATTTTGGAAGTTGATTCTCAATGACTTTCAACTTTAATTCTTCTGCTAACCAAAGTTGAAACTCCTCTATCAGACCTGAAAAGTTATGGGTGTGCTGTTGGTTATACAGATCAAGACCTTGGTAACTGACATTGTGGAGGCATTTTGACTTTCACAGAGGTCTTCAGTACTGAGGTCAGCCTTAAGGATCCCTGCCAAGGAGCTTCAGAAAACTCCCTGACTGGCTTGAGATCACTAAGAGAACAAGGAATAGCACTGGATTTGAGCTCCAGGCTTGGATTGTAAGAATCATCTTCCAACAATACCTGCTGCCCCATCTTTCTTCAAACCATGCACCTTTTTCTAATAAATAGGCAAAAAAGGTGTTTGCCAACTTGTTTGACTATGCATTTTTTGCTTGACAGAAAAAGTCACAGAAGTTAACAAGTGTAAAACTCAAAAATACTCATTTTATAATTGGAGGAAGGAGATATTTTATTATTTCTGTTGTTGTTAATAATAGTAAGCTATAAGACTTATCAATTATACTACAGTCTACTTGCTGAAAAAAGAACTGTGTGACATAAATAATTCTATTCTATTAATAAAGAATAATTCTATTCTATTAATAAAGGAGCAAGATACAGAGAAGACCAGTGAGTTTCCGAACATCACACTTGGAACATGACAAAATAAAGCAGTACTCAAAGTCAGGACTTAATATTTATGCTGTGACATACATGAACTATAATTACACTAATAGTAATAGCAAAATTAGGTGTTATGATAAACTATAGCTTCCTGCAATGCTTTTGCTAAACAGTTGATAAGAACTGCATGAACTCCTTGCTTTTGTCTTCAGATTCCTTTCCTTAATTCCATCTTTTCATGACCTGCTCTATAGGAGCATTAAACCTAGGAACTAGTTTTAATTGTAATTTTTTAAATCTCAAAGTTTGATCTACATTATTTAGGACTTGGACCCGATTCAGTTGTCTCCCCTGTTTTTACATGCTAAGTTCAAAAGTTCATTGATAATTATCTGTGTTTTATGGAAGGTGAGAAAGAAGTCATGAAACTGGAGAATGTTCAGTGAGGAGCTCTAAGAGGTTAAAATATTTGAGGGACTTTGCTGAACTCGAAACTCAGATGAACTCAAAGTCAAGATTTGACTTCCTCTAGAAAAACAAAGACTTCAAGCATGAATCACATTTCAATCAAAGTTCAAAAATTGATATGTCATATTTCTAGAGCAAACAAGGCTTTAGTTCCCAAATCCCAGCACTCTCTCCAGTGGTTATTCTTGTTAGATTTGATCTATAGCTTGGATAGGTTTTCTGTACCTTATCCCTCTTTCCAGGTTCATCACAGGCACTTTTGTGGGTTTCCTGCCTTCTGTGTATTTCTAGTAGTTCTTACACAGTGTCCCTCACTATAAAGATTCCTGGGGCATATCTGTTTAAGAAAAATGATCCGTGATCTTCAGAAAAATATGAAGCATATATTTGAGAAGTGGCTGGTATATTTAGGAATCTTGTTAACCCAAAAAGTGATGATGGGTTCACATTCTCAGTAGAATCAAGAAATCTTTAAGTTAGATTCTGCTACTTCTACAGTTGATTGCTAAGGAACTTAGGTGTATTTGCAGGAATAAATTACTTTTGGAGGTGCAAACTTGAATGACAATATCCCCTTCCACAGAGCTCCTCTGGCATATTGGACCAGATAATCCTTGGTCTCACTTGATATGACATTCTCTTTACTGATATTTTCACAAGTCATAGTAAGTGTGTGTGGAAACTTCATCTATCGACTTCGCTCAAATGTCTTTGCCAGACTGTACTCATTATGAAATACTACCGTGATTGTCATTCTAGCTGATGTTACTTTGATTGACCTCAGCAGTTTGTTCTTCTTTTTTTTTTTAAGTCAAATGAAGACTTTAAGAAACTAACGTGTTAACACACTTTTAATGCAGCATTAAAGGGAACTTGGTATTCTGAGTTTAGTGTTCCTCAATTAAATTCCTTGGCTAGGACTTCAAGCCATTCTAAGGGAGTGCCACCTGGGGCTGATGACATGGAGGATTAGACCCAGGTATCAAATAACAGCTTGTGGATAGCTTCAGATCATGACTTGTGATAGCTAAAAGCTCTTATGTGCTATCCTCACCTTTTCCTCCCTTCCTCTCACCTTCTCAGGCTCCTATAGAGATGTGAGCACCACAGTTACTAATAAAACAATTTGGCCTTGTGTAGCAGATGGGGACCTCCATCTGGTGTCAACTTGTAGAGAGATGCCCTTGGTGCCAGTTAGTGGGGCAAGTGGGAAGCGGGGGTGAGATCATTTCATAAACGATGTGCCCTCGCATGAGGTGTTCATTCATTATAGTTTGGGCAGGCACAGAGACCCTCAAACATGGGAACATCTGCTGCAGTCTAAGCCTAGACTTTTACAAGCCACACACTCTTCACTTGGCAAACAGGTACAAATGTGCATTGTACAAATAATTCTCTTCACTAACTTTAGAGAAATCACATAACCCTTGTTGTAGCATCTGTATAGAATAAAGCTATGACCCTGTGTCATGCATATAGTGAGTCCTTATGACTACATGGACACACAAAATATAGACAGCACATTACTCCACGTGTCTAAGTGAGATGGTTAATGGTGAGAAGAGGAAGGCGAGGTCAGGAGTTGGCTATAAGTAATCTTTAAAGGTGAGAATAAGAATTCCCTTTTCTTACATTTACTAACTTTTATTTTCCTTCCACCCAACAACTATGCTAGTAAAGACTAAGGGCATTAAATTTTTGGATAGCTTTTATGAAGCTTCTATAACCTGGGTGGCTCAAAGTAAAGTAGTTTAATGTGTGGTGCTTATTGGGTTGAAAAGGTATTTTGTAAATCCTAATCATTAGTTTTTATTATCATCATGCCATTTCTGTTCCTATTTCTGCAGGGTAGGCAGTGGGCCATGTTTTTCTGTGGAGCAGATATCACTTCTCCATAAACAGGACCCTTTGGCTATTGCTCTTTGGCAAGCTATTTGATGAAAAGATTAAAGAATAAAGCTGGGTCTGAGACCTATTCTGTAGCCTACATATATTTACATAAATTCCTTGAAAAGTAAATATAAAGAACTACATGAATAAAATGGTGAAGACATGTGAGATCTAAAGCAGCTCCTTACGTGAAGGGTGAAAAAAGACAGTTTTGTATCGTTACAATCAAACTGAGTACGACGGTTCATTTACTATTTTTGGTGAATTTTAATTGAGTTGTGTCTCATTTTTATAAATGTTGTCAATCTTCATTTTCTCTGTCTCCCACGTACGAACTTCAACACATACACACATGCGAATGCACATAGTAATGTGCTTTGGGAAAGTCCTATCTGCAGATAGAGCCTGACGTTAACTTACACACACTGACACATAATGCTGTAAACATGAAAACACACAACCCCGATAGAACACCCGTAAGACTGGAAAAAAATTTTCTTTTAATGCATTTATTTTGTAGACACAAAAGCTCAGCTAGTAATCAGTTTTGATAACTTTAGATGTCTGTTTCCCTGATGTAATGACTAGACGGAGGCAATAACAATACTTCATTATGCTATTGAAAGTGTACGGCAGGATTCAGGCAGAGCTGGGCTCAAAACCTGGCCCACAGCTGAGAGCAGCAATGATGCATTAATCCATGGCAACACCCTCTCCCCCACCGCGCCCCTTAGCATTCAGCCACTAATAATGGATATCATTTTTCTTCATAAAACTGGTGGTACTTGAATCAAGCACGTGACAGTTAAGGTTTGTTTAGTCTTTCAAGCAGGTGATTACAGAATTGAACTTCCCAAGTGAGAAGCCAATGGAATACAAATAGTTAAGAACACGTTTGCAGGGAGAAAAATTGTCCAGCCCCATCTGTCAAACTGTGCGTATGACATCATCAGATATTCTGCACTCGTTTGCAGCTATTCAGCCCGGCCCGCCCTGCGGTCTACGCTTTGTGTTCCAGTTTCCTTTACAGGGCCAGCGGGCTGGAAAATTACCACATGCTGCCACAGTTAGCTCAGCCAGGTCTTGTTATCATTGTTTCCAAGGAATCCATTCATGCCGTTATTTTACATATTGGGCAGACGTCCTGCCACTGGGGCTTGGACTGCAGTAACTTGAAGGGCCAAACGTTAATGGGCCTCTATTGTTGGTAGAATGGCAGTGCAATACGTGGGAAAAAATACTCAGACAGCTCCCTGACACTGGTTTAGGACCTCTAGACTTAGGGGGTAGCTTGTGAAGATCTTTTATGTAAACAAGCCTTCAATAAACAATGAATATCTCCTCTGTCAATATTCATAACCTATCAGTAAAAAAATATATATAAATCTTTGACTAGAAAGAAGCCCAAATGTATTATGGATGATGGAGTCTTTTCTTAAAATAATCTATAGCATGTGGGCCAGCCTTCTTTGAAACACTGCTAATTTATGGGGGGGGGGGTGTTAAACCTTGTGGAAGCCTTAAAGGAAGAAAGACGTTTGATTTGGGGCTGGCGGGATTCTCATCGCAGTAGATACGCTGTGTGGACATTGCATGGCTTGCACTGAAATAAAGACAAGGGTCATGGTGACACATCACATCTTCACCACTCTGGCAATTTAAAGAAAGCTACTAGTGTGAACATCAGGAAAGTTGTCTACCATAAAGATAAATATGAAGAATGGATCATGTTGTTTTGATTAGTGTATAAATATAAATAAAGTTCATAACATCAAAACATCCATAGTAGTATAGAAGTAGCAAAATCCATTCTTTGTGGAAGGTACCTAGCGGGGCTGCATATATATATATATATATATATATATATATATATATATATATATATATATATATATATATATATGAAACATTTACTTTCTTATTTCAAGACTCATCTATTCTTTTGACCAGATAATATATTAGAAATGGATTGCAAGGTGGTATGCACGTTCTAATTTTTCTTACTAGTTCCAGAAACTTTTATCCATCCAATTTTCTTTGCCTTGGACTCAAAGTGAGGAATGTGCTAGCATAGGGTCATTAGTTATATCCATGGACACTGAGGACACCTTTAATTCAAGTTTTATCATTTTACAGTCTAATGATTAGTGCACCTGTTACTTCAGCTAATTTATTTTGTTGATCCTGAACAGAGCTCTGAGTGGCCCTGTAGATGTTTACATTAGGACGGTTCTTATCCGAGATCACTTAAAGATTTAGAACACGGGGCTGGGACCTTGTAACTGGGAGACAATGAGAAGAGATGAGAATAGTGTGGCTTACCCAAACATCCCCGTGCCATACTTACAATATACTATGTTAAAAATTTGCTTTTCCTAAAGCCAGGTTTGTCATTTTTTCTTTTTTAGAAAACATATTCTGATTCAACTAATATCATTTTTGTGTCTGGCAGCTAATTTTAAATGCTTCCTCTTTTCAGCTGACATTAAGAGCCAATTGAGATAAATTTATTTTTCCATAAAGGTAATATATGTCAGGACTAGATTTCCTAAGCCAAACCCTTCAAGCAATCATAATCATTTTGTAAACCGTTGATAATGTCATCTTTGCAAAAAAAGAGCTTTTTTCAGTGTATAAAATGTTACATTAAGATAAATATTAAAATGTGGCAGTTTTCATTCAAGTATCATATTGTAGGGAACATTTTAGAATACTGAAATCAGTGTTTTTTAAAAAAGTAAATAACATCCTTTAAAATCAATTGTTTTATTCTTTCGACATTTCTTTCAGCTCTCAATTTGACTCTCCTGTCAGGTTTCTGAAAGATAAAAGGAAGTTTCGATAAAGAAACCTGCCTTGACTTCAAAGGCACGTGAGGTACAGAGCCACACCTGATACCCCTAAGTGACACCCTCATTCTTATGTTGAAACTGACCTTTGGTTTAACCCAAAGTCTTTTAGAACAGCAGAATGCTGAATATGTTACAACATTTAAGAAATATGTTAAAATGGAAACATTTTCAGCAAGCACTAAAAACTGCTCCCTTCACTTCAGCGGCTCCCTGCATTTATCACAAATATATGTCAAGCTGTATTGTTTTGTAATAAATTCAAAGCAAAACCAAGTTATGCTTTCAAGTTCTGTAGAGCGTCAGATTAAAAGTAACTTTCACATGAAAGCAGTTCATAAAGAGAAATATTACTAATACTGACTCACCTTACAAACAACACAACTAAATGAAAAAAGCCTCAAAGACCACAGCTACCGCCTTATTTAAACACCAAGAGCTCAGCTCTGCTAATACGTTCTTATGATTATGAAAAGTGAATAAAAGACTTCATGCAGTTTAACATGTACCTGTTAGAAATCTCTTCCATTTATGAAGCCAGGTATGGCAGTGATGTTCTCTGGCCCAATTTCTCCTCCTCTGTCACCACCTGGTTCTTGCAAAGGAAATATTTCCAAGAAATCACAACAAAATAAACTTTTTTTCCCCCGATGGGCCTTCACATCACATTAGAAACTTTTTATAATATTAACAATTTTCTTTCATTTTATATTAGAATCATATAATTTAAGAATTTCAGTTGCCTAACAAGAAATGACCATGCAATCATTTTAGCAATTTTCATATCGTATTAGTGAAAACAAATACTAACATAATAGGATGCTAACATGAAAACCCCTAATAAAACATGACAAAACTTTTCATATTTATGCATTGTGGTTGTTCTTCTCCACTTCAACATTTTCTACTTCAGTTTATGGGAAAGTAACATGGGTTTGCATGTTTTTGAATATCAATTAAGTGATACTGAAATACAATAATAATGCAAAAGTTAGCTCTATCATTTTGCTGTGGGACCAATGCATTTCTCTAGATCATCAAATCTTTATTTGAATGATACTGCTTTCATTAGTTTTGTTATTTATTTCAATTTAGTTTAGATACTGAACTAGTTGCAGAAAGAAAATAAGAAAACTCTTTGCACAAAGAAAATAAGAAACTTTTGCAAAAAGAAAATAAGAAAATCTTTGCAGTTGAGTATAAAGATACAATGGATTGAAGAAATAATGCAATTGTTTTAGTAACCTGCTGCATCTCTCCTACTCCAAGTATTTGAATAATTGAGATAAAGGTGAGTTTTTGCCTTGAATTATGCAGACAATTGCCTTCATTTTCTACTTGGATTCTCTTTCATTACATAAAGTACATTCATCCAAAGACTCTTTCTTTTAAATCCAGCCCCTGATTAGTGGAGTTGCTGTAATGTTCAGTAAAAATCCAAACTGGAAGAAAATAGTCAAACAGCTCTGAGTTTATCAATAGAAATGAAGAATATAGCAACTGACAAAAGGTTCTTTTGGATCCAACTCACTTGTATCAAGAATTGCACTGGGATTAAATGCAACATCCTTTGGGGCAAGAAGAGATCTTGTCTTAATGGCAAAATACTTTGATCTTTTTGGAGTTACTTTGCAAAATAAAGATATGAAAGTACTCAACAGGAACAACTAAAAGAAAAGAGAATTAACTGTACAATGCCTGGCAGAAAATACATCTTCCTTAACTTGTGTATATGGTGTTCTGTGAAATCAAACAGTCAAAATTTTGACCACTTAAGTATCTGGAATATTTTTCTTAACAAATCACACTACCATACCATATTACACTACCATGGATTTCAGTAACAAGTACCCACATCATGCCAAAATTACCCTTCACAGGGTCTATTAGGAAGGCACCGCACCGTAGGACATATTTATTTATCTCATCTTTAATAAATCTGACATAACCCGATTGTCTTCCAGACTGCAATTAATTCAGCTGAAGAGAAGATGGAGACAGTGGCTTGTGTTTTGTCCACTTACCTCTACAATGCTCAACCACTCAGGGGTGAGGTGTTCACACTATGGGTGACATTCGGTAACAGATTTCGTATTTTTTGGTTCGTGTTTACCTCAGATGTGTTATCAATGAAAAGAAAGGCAGGTAGAATTTGAATTTTTTTTTTTGTTTTTCTCTTCCCCTGTACCAGCTTTTCCTCTTTCTTTTATTTCCTCCTTTCCTGTTGGATAAGGATAGTCGCCAATGATTGAGTCTGTCTATAACTGGCGCCATCTTAGTTGTATGGCTAATGTTTGTCTCTTTTGACCATGTAGGCTCCTTGAGCAACAGCAGCAGCATGTTTATCTTGCTCACCTTGGGTTCTTGGTACCTAAAGCAAGCATTCAAATAGTTGCCTAATGAATGAATGAACCACTCAACTTCATCCCAGCAGAGTCATGGCACTTGGTCAAAAAGTAGAAACTGAAGGAATAGCATTTTGCAAGATGAATGCAAGCAATGTAAGTTACCCTTGGAGAACTGATAGTGGAATTTCAAAGGTGTGAGGGCAGCCACACAGCAATGTTGGCTTTGAAAGTGGTTGGGCTGAGAAATGAATTAGCCAGATTCTTCCCAGAGTGGAGCTCATGACCCTTCCTGAAACCAGGAATTACTGGAGTGAAGGTGGGAGACTCACAGGGACCCTACTGTGGCAAAGAGTATGCTGAGCATGGTGCAACACAGTCCTGCTGTGTCCTCATAGTCTAAGGCTTGCTTTCATTTGTTCTCTTCTGTCCTGCTAACTATCGACACAGCTGGAGTATCACAGGAAGGGAATTATGAGATCTACACATTCAATGGCTCATTTGACTTTATACAAGCTCCTTTTTAGTTTCCATAGGAATACATTTGGATAAGACATCACTGCTAAGACGCTGCCATTTTACATATTTAGACCAGAAGGCTCATCCTCACATGTATGGTCGCTGTTGCATGACATGACCTTGCATGAGAGAGGGGACTTAGCCATGCTTAGAATTACCAGTGAAATTGCCATGTGTTTTCCCTTATGATGGGCACTAAGGACCAGAAAGACTTTGTAGAAATGGAAACACAATGAGAAGTCAAGGGCTCAACATGCTATTCTTTCATGCAGCATGTGAATGATTTGCATGTAAAACACTCATTTTTCCAGAGAAAATACTCTGTTTTTCTTCAGTGATGGCAATACACATGGGGCAGTAGCAACACTGTGGAAACTTAATGTTTCCTGTTTTCACATTCAGATGAGTGCCTTCACTGTGGGTTCTTCCGGGATATGCACTGCATGTAGCTTGTCCCTAGGTGCAGAATCCTGGAGCCACCTCTCGACTCACATCCTGACTGTGGGCCTCCTTGAGATCTGCGTGGTGAACTGAGCTGGGGTAAGGAGGTGATGATACCAGGAACCGAAAGACTTGGGGTAAAAGATCTTCCTCTTACTAGAACATTGTGAAGGACACAGCCTCCAATCATTGAGCAGCTCGAGAGTTATAGGAATCATCTCTGAAGACACCAGGCAAAAGAGAAGTAGAAATATGGAATAAAAGATGCAAATGAAGATGAAGCTGCTTTCTACACTTTAAAGCTTGTCTTAACCCACTCACTGTTTCTGTTTATGAGGGAAAAAGCATTATATACAATAAATTTGGGACAGAACATGTCTTAATTATCCCCAGGGGATAAATTTTGATGTTTAGATATTTTAAGAAATGGAAATTTTGGACTTGTTTTTGAACTATCTTAAAAGATGCTATTCCAGAAATTATGTACATTTCTTGTGTTCTTAATTTTGATTGTCATTTCAATTATTGTCCTTTATATTTTAAAAATGTACAATCAATTACTTAACTAATTCATATATTTTTTAAAATAAAGTAGGGTATGAATAAGATTATTAGGAATGAAGTAGCAGACTGTTATATCCTTGCTGAGAATAGTTTTTTTAATAACAAATTAAATTAGCATGCTACATACATTTTATATCCTCAGCAATGCATTACAGATGTTCAGTAAGTCTTGTGCTTCTATTATTTTAATTTTGTAGCATATTAAACACTTTAACCAGGCCCTGAGTTCAATCCCCAGGTCCCCCCCCCCCAAAAAAAATACCTTTAAAAGTCTTTCTTACTTTAGAAGAATCACCCTCCTTTCTAATTTCTTGTGTATTTTTCCTCAAAGTTGTTAATGTGGTTGATGTAATCTTCCTAGTTAGATCATTAAGTTCAAATAAATCAAATAAATGCACATTTTAATCTTTAAGTAGCCCCACATATTTACTTATTACAAGTGACCTGTTCGAAGAAATCCAGTTTGTACTTGGCAGAGTAAAGTCAGGAATAGGATGTAGGCTCCTGCCTCTTCCTCCACGGATTCTACCGATCACTACTTCCCCTTAGGTATGGATTCTTACGAGATCTCTCACACACGGCAAATCCAATAGGTGTCATTTCGAGATATTTTTTGAAGCTACCCATGTCAATAAGTTTCTTTAGGCAGAAGACGACCTGAATTGTCATCTTTTTGGGTTGCAACACAGGCCTTTTTTTCTCTTTTGGTAGATTTTGGCTTCATTTTGTTTTGTTTGCAAAGTTGTGAATAAAAACCAGTCTTTTGTGTGCCAGGCAAGTGCTTTAGCATTGAAGTACACCCCTAGCCCCACAACGGAATTCATAAGTTTCTATATAGATAAAATAAAATATTATATTTCATAATGACCCAGAATGCGTTTAAAATTTTTATATCCTTTTATTAACATAACTGGCAAAAGAATCTGAATTATCACAAAAAATGTTTTATTCATTTGGAAAATCCCAAAGAACTGCTTTTTAAAACAACTCTTTCCTAGGTTGCAAAAAGTTGCTTTTCTGACGTGATTGTCCACCAGTTTAGTTATATCCTATTACGTTTTTTAATTTATAGTTCAGTAAGTGTAGGAGTGCAGTGATAGGTTTACCTGACACAAAGTCTCATATGACCTACTGTTTCCAGGCTGTCATTAGGATTTTTGAGACAGTGATCATCTGAATAGAACAGAGAGCCACGAGTGCTGGTGCTGATTTTTCCTTAGAAGTCAGTTAACGACTGGAGCAGCCTTTAAGCAGAGTCTAACTATTGAAAAAGTGAGAATCTGTCTTTGTGGACATTTCAGGATGTTTTTTTAATCTATCCAGTTGGGATTAACCATTCGAAGTGGATTTTGGATTGAGCGATCTGTTCTAGTTGAAGTAGGGGTTTGCACACTGTCATTATTTGCCTCTGGATCATCAATCATCAAAGAATTTGTAAAAACGCACATGCCTATGTCCACCACTGCAAATTCCTAACGGCAATCTGAACTGGGCCCTTAAACAAATCCCCCATGTGATTTTGGTGAATGCAAACTTTTAAAACAACTGATTCAGAGAACTCCAGTGATCTACTCTTCTCTGTCATTTTCCTTAACAGATTGGGCCACAGATTCAATGGAATTGGAGATAAGGTTCAGATAAATTTGTCACTTTTTCAATACAAAATAAAGTTTTCCCCCTCTGGAGGGATTCCTCTGGAGGGATTCCTATTTTGGTGTTGGTAATGAGGGAGGCACTGAGGTAAAGATGAGAGTTGCCTAGTGAAGTGGAATGGAAATCTATCAACTTTCATTGTTCAGTTCATCTTCCTAAACTGCCATTCACTTGCTGATTGGCCTTGAACCAGTTATTTTCAATCTCATGTTTACCTCAAAAATGTTGATATTGTCATTGGTGGAGGTTTACAGCAGTGGAGGGGTCAAACAGGTAGTGAGCATTTAGCTGTTAGTTTTTACTCTCTTGAAAATATTAATATTTTTCTATTCCAGAGAGACCAAAAGCACTGAATGGCCCTAGCTGCATCACTTTCAAACGTTTTGAAGGTGCTAATGTCTAGGTAAGAGTGCACTGATATCTGGGCATTTCATTTATGCCTATCACAGTCCCATGGGTGTTCCTCCAGATCCTCTCTCTCTCTCTCTCTCTCTGAACTAGTAATTGAACCTACAGTTATCTCACTGAGCTACATCCCTAGTCTTTTTTTTTTATTTTTTAATTTGAGACATGGTCTCACTAAGTCACTAAATTGTCCAGGCTTGAACTCTTGATTCTTCAGCCTCTGCCTCCCAAAGTGCTGGGGATCTAGGCCTCTGCTACGACACATGGTTTCTTCCTTTTTAATAGATTTAAACTTTGTAGTTTAATTATAGTCTTTATCCTATGGTTTCTTATTTCTTCTCTGATAGATTCTACTTCTATCTATCATATTTAATACTAGGAAACTAAAATTATTCTTGGGGTCAATTTTCTTTTTCTTAGTTTCCCATTACTAATTAATTAAATTAATTTTAAAATGAAATCTATTCTTGCCTATATATATATAATTCAGAGAAATAAAATCATGTCTTTTCTGATCTAATGTAGTCATTTTAATTTCCTTCATCTGTTTTCATTCTTCTGTTTGCTGCTAATTTACATACATTTTAAACACTATGTATGGCTACACTGAATGCAGTGTTGTTCTTTAGGAGATAAATTGCCTATAGTTTGTCATCTCATGGTTGGGGAGACATCTCATCATTATATTTATACTTTCTAACAAAACTGAGACAGCAATGATTTGAACATAGATGCAAAGTTTCCGGTATTACAAAATTGCACTATGTTATTGAGGAGTAAAACAATAAATATCTTTGCACTCAACTTAAAATAAGTAGAAACTGATATTTCCATATTATTTGATTTACAGAAGTTTATTTTTAGTTTTATTTTCTGTGTAATACTGATGATCTTAGCTGATTTTCTTGATGTATAGTCCTAGTATAGGTAAGTAGAATATAATTTTCTTAGCCCCTTTCAATTTTCTTTGTCCCTTTTTTTCTTACGGCCTCATAATGTCCCACTGAAGTACTAAATAATTTGACATCATTGAAAATATCATCACCAACCTTCCCAAATCCTCCTCTAGACATTTTACATATCAGATATGTGTGAACTAACCCAGCTTCCCTCCATCGCTACACTTGCTAATTCACTTTGTCCCACTTTCTGCTCTCTGGCACACTTATACCTTGCACAAGTGCTCACCTTGCTACTTACAATCATTTTGAGACACTAAAACACACTGAACTAAAACCAAGTCCTTTTAGTTTGGTTATTATTTGCATTTGACACTAAAAGCATCTCTCTTATATAAGCAGAAAAATCTTTCTACTAATTTTACTACATATCTTTTGATTTTTAATTGTCTTTTTCTAGCACTAAAAGTAGTAAGACTAAAAGTGCTATAAAAGGCTTACAAAACTTTTTCAAAACATACTTATCTATAATATTTAATTTTTCCCTAGGGAAATCTGCAAAGTATACCAGGTTGAGGTTATAACCCTACTTTACATATCATTCATTCTTGCAAATAATTATATAAATTCTTTTACACAATAGGCCTCAATACAAACATCAAATGATTTTGGGAATGCTAGCTATTACAATGAACAATTTAACTCCAAAGTTGTGTTGCTTAGGATAGTGGTAAGCTTTCCTGTTGCTGGGACAGAATACCTGATACCCATAACTTGAAGGAAAAGAGATTTGTTTTGGCTCACAGTTTAAGAAGGTTGAGTTGGCAGGTTTTAAGGAACAAACTTTAGGGTGGACAGGCTGGTGGAAGAACACTGCTTAAATACTGACACTGGAGGAACAGAGAGGAGAGGGAGAACTGCAGAAGAAAGTACCAGGGACCAGGTTTAGTCTCTTAGGCATGCCCTACGACCCACCCAAACACACTCCAAAATATGCTTCATGAATCTCTTAGACATCTCTGAAGCCAGTCAAATAGACAAGCAATATCATCACTCATATGTGATCTTGTGGGTAGTTGCAGGCTAAAAAGGATAGGAGGAAGGGGAAATTGAGCTCTCCTTGACATTTAGGTATCCAGGCAAAGGCTGACTTCTCCACATGTGGCTTTGAAGATTCCTTGAGCTTCCTTGTTCCAAAAGAGAGAACCTGGGAGAGGACACAACAATTCTTTACCATGTAAACCACAAGTGGCATGTACACTTGGGCTCACATCATCGAGGCAGGCGGAAATGTAATCTGTTGCTGGGCAGCCTGTTTCCTGAAAGCGCTCTCTTATGTGGAGGGTGAGAACAAGCCAGTGTGAGCAGTTGGTCACTTCTGCCCTCGGCGTGCAACCAGATGCTACAGAGCAGGGACTTCTACGGTAGTACTGTCTCTTACCCATGAATCTTTCTTCCTTTTGCTTTCTGAGATTTTGAACTCCAATTTCTGATACTGTGGTAGAACTTTTTTTTAAAACTCTCAATCCTCAATAGTAAAGAATTCATATATTTTCCTTTCTTTTTAAAATTCAATTAAATACAAATTTCCGTAAAAAGAATGAGAACACACCCCAGTTATCTTATGCCTACTATCAGCACTTGATAAAACATGCTTCTTTTGGATTTGCGGACCCCTTGGTTTTTTTTTTGTTTTTTTTTTTTTTTTTTGGTACCAGAAACAGAACTCAGGACCTTGTGTTTGCCAGGCAGGTGCTGTACTGCTGAGCTAAATCCCCAGTCCCTTGGGTTCCCTTCCTGAGCCTTTGTAATGTAGTGACTTTGTGCTGCTAGTGGTTGAGCCTGGACCTACCCATGTGAGTTTGTGAAGACGTTTTTGCTGTATTTTCTGAGTACTCAGCTGGGAGTCAGAGGTTATACCAAAGCTTGTAAGTCAGGGCTCTCTAGACAGAAAGAAGCAATAGGATGAGTGGATGGACAAATACTGTAGGTAGGTAGATCCATAGGGTGATAATACAATAGATGCTCCTTTACTTATATGAGATTAATTTTGATAAATTGATCAGAAGCCAAAAAAGCATTTAAAACACCTATAAATGCATCATAAAGCAAAAAAAGGTGATTGATTTGGTTTTGGTAGTCATAACCATTTCACTATACATACATACATACATACATACATACATACATACATACATAAAGCCATTACATTGTATGTCTTTATTTATAAAATTGTTATTGATTCGGAGCTGTGGCAGCTGGCAGGAAGTGCATCTGAGATGGGTTCGTCTCCCTCCATTGATGGCTATCAGGGACTGGAGCCCAGCAGGAAAGCCAGCAGCGCAGTGGGACCCCAGCCAGAGCATACATGATGGGCCAGCGCTGAGGAAAAGGCTAAAGCAACAGGAGCAGCGGAGCCAACAGCTGGCCAGTCAGGTGAACCAGCCTTGTGCTTGGGAGCATGTGGAATAGATCTGGGAAGGTTGGGTTAGTGCCACACTTTCTTTTCTCATTTTTCTTTCTTTTCTTTTCCTTTCTCTATTATTTTTTTCTCCTTCTTTTATCTTTTCTCTTTTCTCTTTTAAATGGCTGGGAAGAACTCCAGCCACAGAACACTAATCCCATTCCCCAAATCCAGACACAATGATCAGACTCAAACCTAACACAAACCCACCTGTAATCTTGGTTAGACTACATGATTTGGGAGCAGGCTTGGACCTACTACAGAAATGTAGACACTAGAGGAATTTGAGGATTTTTTTTTCTGTCTCATGGATTTTCCTCTTAGTAGTCAACTGGATTACTGTATTTTGCTTTACTGTTATTTTTATTTTATAGTCATTTTGTTATTCTTGTTTGTTTTTCCCCTTTTCGCTTTCTCACTCTGCTCTCTTTTGCTGTTTTGTTTTTCTTTCTGATGTTTGTTGTATTTTTTTCTTTGTGTATTTTTGTTTCTTTTTTCCTTTTTCTCATCTTTTTTCTTTTTCTTTACTTTATTTATTTTCCCTCTCATTCACTATTTGTATCTCTAAACTTTCCCTTTGTATTATTCTACTTACCATCTTCCTGTCTCTCATTAACTATCTTTTTTGATTTTATGAGACTTCATCTGGTTAAACATGGTCTCTTCCCTTTCTGGTTCACTTCAGTAGTCCTAGGCTTTCTCTCCCTTACCCTTGTATGCTACCATTACCCAACAGTTGGATGATATTTATATACCCACCATTTGCCCCTGCTATATACTATAGTTAACTCTATCCATTTCTCCATCCTATCCATAGCCCTCTTAAATATCCACATGACAAGATAAAATCATACTACTAAGTGGGAAAATGTTACATACAAGTTTCTGGTATGAGTTGGATTGTATTATATAGCTATAGAACTTGCTCCTACAGTTAAAGATATCAGGCTAACAGGTACCACAGTTTGTCAGTAGCCAGATTGTGCTTGAGTCTATTGTTATTGATAACTGTGCTACTCTAACCAGGATGATACACCTCTTATACTCAGTTTTTCTCTCCTGTATGACAACACTGAGATTGCAAGAGTTCACATTCTTAATATATTGGAAAGGTAGGTTCTCTTGATACACAGAAAGACAGAGGATCACCTATATCTAGAAGACATCCATGAGGAACAGATATCCCCTAGGAAATCCTTGACACCAGGGATAAAGCTATCAAACATAAGAAATCTACAAGCATCAATACAAAAAACAAAATAAAGTAAGAAACAGAAAACAACAAGAGGAAGAAGAAAAATGCAACCCAAATGACCAACCCATCCAGACAAGTTCAGAACACAGCATGATAGAGGAAATCAGAAGTCAATCACTGGAACTGTCTGAAATGATAGCTGAAGTGAAAAAACAAATGGAAGAGGCCATAGAAAAAGTAACATCTAAAGTACAAAAGCAAATGACAATCAAAATGGAAGAAATTAGACACAGATAAAAAATAGAGACACTTAGGAAAATGCTGGAAACCTGAATAATCCAGGAGATTAAAAATTTCCATTGAAAGTATATGAAACAGATCAAATGAAGGTAAGGACAGAATATCAGACCTAGAAGACAGAAATCTGACTAGTGACTAGGAAGAGAAAGATAGCATAGAATAGCAAGGGATCATAAAAAATCAATCCAATAGTTACAAGAGGAAGCAAACAAGAATAACATTAGTTTGACTGGAGTCAATGACAAAGCTAGAGACAGTGCAAATGCCATTAAAAACCTCTTCATAGAAATAAGAGCAGAAAATATCCCAAATGTGAATAAAGAATTTATCATAAAATAAATGAAGCCTATAGAAATCCAAATAGCCATGACCAAAATAAATCTACACCAAGGCTTATAAGAATCAAGGTTCCATAAATCTAACACAGGAACAAAATATCACAAGCAACTAGACAAAAGAAACAAATCACCTATAAAGGAAAGCCCCTCAGAATCACAGCAGACTTCTTACCACAAATCCTCAAATCAAGGAGAGCCTGGAGTGAGGTACTTCAAGCCCTAAAAGCAAAGAGTTTTCAACACAGATTGATGCACCCCAAGACAATCTTTCAAATTCAATAGAGAATTAAGATACTTTCATGACAAAGAATAACTGAAGAAATTCATAATCACCAAACTAGCTCTACAGAACACTCTGAAGGATATATAAAGAGATAATGAAGACCACAAACACACAAACACCAATAGAAAGAGATCACCAAGCAGGGCAAGCAGTTAAACAGAGGAGAAAGACAAGGAACCAACAACAGGAAAATAACATAAAAAATATAAGCCAATACCTATGAGTTGTAACCATCAATATAAATGGTCTCAACTCACCGATCAAAAGAAACAGATTGGCAGAGTGGATCAAGAAACAAGATCCAACAACATGCTGCATTCAAGAAACACTTTTAACCCAAAAGGACATTCATAGACTAAAAATGAAAATATGGAAAACAATTCTCCATGATACAGAAACCTAGGAAAAAAGTAAGGGTGGCTGTTCTATTTGCAGACAGTATAAACTTTAAGCCCAAATTGATCAAAAGTGACAAGAAAGGTCGTTACTTACTTAAGGAAAATCTCCAAGAGGAAGAGATAACAATCATAGATATATATGCACCAAATATGGGTGCACCCAACTACATAAAACAAGTATTAACGGACATGAGTCACCAAATAAACACTAATGCAATAGAAGTGGGGAAACTTAATACTCCACTGTCATAAGTAGTTAGATCAACTACACAAAAAATGAGCAAAGAAACATCAAAATTAACCCAAACCTATGAACAAATGAACTTTGTAGATGTCTACAGAGTGTTCCATCCCAAAACATCAAAATACAGATTCTTCACAGAAGCACATAGACCTTTCTCCACAATAAACCACATACCAGCCCACCAAACATGTTTAGGTAAATGAGGAGGAATCAAAATCATTCCTTGCACACTATCTGACCATAGTGCAATGAAACTAGAAATCAGTGATAAAAAGAATCAGAAAAACTAAAATTGTACTTATTAATTGTATCTCTACAAACGTGGGAAAAATAAAGTGTACATTTAAACACATGTTTACACACATACATATTCCAGGCAGTGTTGTTTCAATGTGTATATAAAAATAATCAAGTAACAATAAGCAAATAAAAGATCCAGCCTAACCTGAATGAATTCCAATCTGACCAACTGCAGAATAATTTTTCCTAGCATCAGGAATACAGGTCTAATGATAATTATATATTGGGAATATTCACCCAGAAAACAAATTTATCCAGATCTTGAATTATAACCATTTTTACTGATTTATAAGAAAAGTGAAACAGTTTGCTCACTTTGAATCAAATGTTAAAAAATTTATAGAAATTTTCAGCAGGAAAAAATTCTTAGATAGCTGAAAAAACAAAACAAAACAGAACAAAAGAACAACAACAACAAACCATAAAACTTTAATAAATGAGTCTTCTCTTTCTCCAAGGATTCCCCAAAACTCATTGTGAAGTTTAAATACAGAATGTCTCCTACATGTACAAGTGTGAATCAACATTGTGTACATCACAATCAAGATGAATACAGTGTGCAAGCCATTTGAGAATTTTCTTCAGTTTCTACTTACACAAAGTAAATAAATACATAGACTGATATTTCTTTCACAAATTAAAGGTAGTGTCTATATTAAACCTATAAAACAAGATTAAACTTTGTAAATCACAAATTAATTCATCATATTGAATTTAGGTATTATTATGAAAACAAGTAGGAGTGATTTTTTTAAAGCAATGGCTGAGTTAATTAGTTGGAAGCTAAAAGTAAATCTGCTAAAAGTGGTTTCCAGAAAAATATTATCAATCATGAACCATAGGAAAAAGGAAGATCAACTCTCAGCAGAAAAATAGGACTGCTATGCCTGGGGTTCCCACCAAGACCATGAGGACACAGTTGTAAAAGAACCCCATTCTATATCCGACATGAGATATGTAAGAACTAATGGGTTTGAAGGTTTTGACATTAGCGTGAAAGATATAAGAACAGATCTCTGTAGTTATTTTAAAGAAAATCACTAAAAATTAAGCTACAATGTTTAAAACTTTATGGATATAACAGAATCGCTATCATAAAAGTATGACATTATTTGTGGAAAGATGTCCAAACGGACAGGTTGTAGCTTTATGATAGTTTTATGTGTCAGTTTACCTGGGTGGGGGATACTTGTACGGCTGGCACAGCACTGTCCTGGCTGTGTCAATGAGGGCATTTTCAGAGGAGAGTGGCAGGTGAGCTGGTGGATTCAGAGAGGAGGATCAACCTTCCCGTGGGCAGGCAGCATGCCATCAGCTGGGGCTCTGGTGGAATGAACTTGAGGAAAAAGGAAAACACAGCAATGCTCTCCTTCAACCACAGTTCGAAACATCCTGTTCTCTGCTCTGGAGCTTCACAATTCCAAGCCCCTCTTCAGTCTTAGACTCTGGGCTCTGCACCGGCAGCTCTTGGGGCTCTGGGGCCATCATCTCAGATTGGGACTTATGCTTTTAGCTTCTTTGATTCTGAGGCTTTTGAAATTGGGCTGAGCCATGTTACTGGCATCCCAGGGTCTTCAGACTGCAAACGGCCTATCATAGACCTTCTCAGCCTCTGTCACTAATCTCCTTTATTTGTTTTCTCGCTATTGAGTTCAGTTTTGGATATTAACTCTTTATGTGATGCATGGTTTGTAAATATTTTTCCCCATTTGTAAGTTGCCTCTACATGCTCATTTCTTTTGTTATGAAGATGTTTTTGGTTTGATGTAATCCCACTTACCTCTGTTTGCATTTGTTGTCTGTGCTTTGAGTGTCATTGTCTAAAAAGTCATTTCCCAGCCCAGTGCCTTAGAGAGTTTTCCACTGTCTTTTCCTAGTAGTTTTATAGTCTTTGCATCTCTTGTGAAAAGTTTTAATTTAAAGTCTCTTTGTCTAGTATAAGTATGGTCCACTTCACTGAGTCTTTTGATCATCATTTACAAGGAATATAATTTTCTACCCTTTTACTTTGAGCTATGTTTTTCTTTTAAGCTGTAGGAAGTTTCTTTTTTAGCTATTTTTAAAATTTTTGAGACATACACTCACCAACTTGTTAAGTTGCTCAGACTGACTTCGCCTCCCAGAGAGTTCCAGCACGCCTGTCTGAGAAAGCCTTTTTTTAGGCCGCAAATAATTAGACTTTTTTAAAGTATTTTTTTATCCACTTGAGTGCTGTATGTATTTGAATTAAATAAAATATACCATTTATAATTAAAGTAATTCTTGATAAGTTAGTTACAATTAGTTAATTTTTTTGGACTTAAATTTTTTCATCGTTTCTTCTGATATTGGTGGTTTTTGTCAGTTGATTATTTTTTGTCTAATATGCTTTGATTTCATCTTTCTGTTTGTATTTATTTATTTATTATTAGTTATTTTATTTGTCATTTGTTCTTTTCTTTGTGGTTGCCATAGGACTTATACAAGTCATCATGTAGTTATAATAGTCTAGTTTAGGTTTATGTCAACTTGAATTTGCATGTAAAAATTTGACAATTAAAAAAATTAACACTTTATCTTTTCCTTACTCCTCATTTTTATGTTACTGACATCACAACTTACATCTTTCTAATATTGTGTATCCATCCACAAATTATTGTATAGTTGTTTTTATCACTTTTTTCTCTTATGCTTGATTTAAAAATAATTTATGTTCCAGCATTAGAATGTAGATTACCCTGAATGTGATTACATTTCTTCTTCTACTGCAAGTTCATATATTTTCCTGTTGCTAGAATCCTTTTGGCTAAATTTGACTACTTTTAGCATTTTTTATAAGGCAGGTAGAGTTTACTCTGCTTTAGTTTGTCTGAAAAAGTCTTTATCTCACCTTTATTTTTGAATGATAGCTCTGCCAGGGGTTGACTTTTTTTTTTTTTTAACTTTACTTTGAATACATTATCCCACTCTGTCATGGTCTGCAAATTATCTGTCTCAAAATCCATTGGTAGTTTTCCTAGAGGTTCCCTTGTATCTGATGAATCACTTTTCTCTTGACTTTTGGAAAATTCTCTTTTGATCTTTGATTTTTGAGAATGTGATTTAAATTTGTCCTGGTAAATATCTTGTTACGTTTAATCCATGTCACATTCTGTGGAATTCATAGATCTGGATATTTATTTGTCTCTAGGTTTGGGAAATTGTTGTTTCTTTAAATGGGCTTCCTACCTTTAGTATTTTAGTCAATCCTTATTTAATTTAATAATGTATATATTCACTTTTAATGGTATCCCATAAATTCCATATGTATTTTAAAATTCTTTCTATTTTTATTCTTACTGATAATTTTATTCTTACTGATAAATAATTTATTTAGAAGTTCACTGTCTTTTTCTTCTTGTTGGCCAAGTCTATGGTGGAATGTCTCCACTGAATTTTGTCTTTTAGCCATTGTGTTCCTCATTTCCAAAACTTTTGTTTCATTTTTCTTCACCCCTTCTTGTTCCTATTTCTTTGTTGAGCTTTTCATTTTGTTCATCTATTGTTTTCCTGATGTCATTTATATATCTGTGTTACATTGTAGCTTTCTGAGATTTTTTTAAAAAGTTATATTAATTCTGTTGGAGTGTTCGTAGACTTCAACTGCTTTAGACTTGAGCTCTGGTACTTAATTTGTTCTTCTCGGATTTTTTCCATATTTGTCATCTTCTTGGGCTTGCAGTTGTGTCTATGCTTGCTATGAAGATTCAGACATCTGTTTTTGCACTTACAGGCTGATTTTGATGGAAAACTCCTTCATTAAGCTGCTCATTCAGAATTATTGGGCAGGGCTGGGTCTGGAATGGTCCACAGGCAGCCTATTGTTACTGCACTGTTTTTCAGGCTACTTGATTTAGCGGCTGGGTCAGTAAGTGCGTAAGGCTGAATTTTGTGACCCAGTGGGCCATCTTATGATCTGGGAAGGCCTGAGACCACAGTGGTGAGTATAGAGCTTCGGTGTAGGTGGAAGAGTCCATGATCACAGACCTGGTGTCTGACAACACTTCGGTTGAAAACATTTCAGACACAACCTGGAGCCTTAGATCGGGTGTCAGAACCACCTTAATAGAGGAGTTGGAATGTAACGACCTTGTGTAGCAGAAATATTCTTTCTGATCAGCCACCTATTTTAATTCTTGGTCCCTGTCTAGCTCTTGACACTGAAGTTATGGGCTATTGTACTGTGGAACTTAGGACACAGTTCGGTCTCAAGTTTTTATCTCCGAAAAGATAGTTTGCAACCTTACCCATGAGCGCTAAACTCTGAGAAATACATTCTAGCTGCTTTTCTGCATGAACTTCCACGACTTTTAGCTTTGTGACTGTGTTGTTATGGAATTTTTCAATGGGCTGCATGCATTTCCATGTTGCATGTCTATGATTTTTTTCATAGGGCATTTGTTTGACTTTGGAAAGACATTGTATGGAAACACATTGACTCCATTGTATGGAAATTTTTTCTGAAGTGAGGAATTCTTTGAATTATTGGACTATTTTGTTTTGCTTTTCTGATCCAAACTGAAGGAGAAATTTGTGGCTTAAAAAATAAATGTACAAGAAGATGGATATAATCAAAGCCTGATATATACATGAATGGAAATGTTAACACAAAGCTATTAATTTTTCCCATTAATACAAGTTAACAAAGTACATAAACTGATTAAAAGTAGGTGTTCAAAACCAGGCCCGGTAATTATCCCTGAGAGCATCTGGTAACATGAAGGACAGTTGCAAACTCCGAGTCAGCTTGAGCAACTGAGCAAGACCCTCCAAGATAAAAAGAAAGGAAGAAAGGAGGAAAGGGAGAAAGAAATGAAGGGCGGGAGGAGACAGGGGCGAGGGAAGGGAGGACAGAGAAGAAAAGGAAGAAAAAGGTTGAAGACATTATTCAGTGGTTGAGCACCTGTGGGTTTGATTCTCAGCATAGGAGAGAAAGAAGAGAGAGACAGACAGAGAGAGAGAGAATTGATCTGTCTGATAAGAACAATTCAAAACAAGCCCTATAAATTAGGTGATTTTTATTTGGCAACACCCCTACTTGCCAGTTGGTTTTATCTTGGTAATATATTCCTTCCTTTTCCAATTACTTTCTCCTATCAAAGGTTTGTTTTCTAATTCTGTTCCTCTTCCTTTCAAACTTGACTGGTAGATATACCTTTGCTTCTCAGGCAGTTAAAATAATATGACAAAGTTTCTGCTGTTTTGTCTTTATTTTTTTTATTTTATGAAAAAGGTAAAACAGAATTTCATAACATAATAATCAGAGAATAACAATAGTTAATACATTACACTTCGTAGTCTTTAAAGCAGTTGCTTAGAGTACAAGATATGGCCATAAAAATGTCTCCAATTGATATTAGCACAAACCTCTTTTTATTGAACTGGGAAACACTAAAATTATAACTGACTTGCATTTTTTCCATTTTTCCTACTCTCCTTCCCCCTTTTTCCCCTTTGATTAAATTTCTTCCCATTTCACAATATCTATGATATATTTTAGACTTATTTGCTCTTTCAATTTCTCATGCAATGGAGACAATGTGATATTCACACATGAGTTTGATTTATTCCACTTATGAGTATGGTCTCAAGTTGCATCCATTTACTTATAAAAACTCTCAAGTTTGTCCTTCTTTATGACTGTTCAGTACTCCATTCTATAAAAATACCACATCTTTTTAATCCATTCCTCAGTTGATAGGCATTTGGACTGTTTCCAAGATTTAGCTATTACAAATTGTGCTGATATAAACATGGGTGCACATATATTGTTGTGGTATGTGTTTTTAATTGTTTTGGGAATATACTCAGAAAGGGGATAGCTGGCTGTAGTAAGACCTCTGTTAACATACTAATGTAAAGAATTCTTTTGAGGACATCACTTTTATGAGAGCTTTTGGAGGTAAATATTCTTAAATTTAATTCAGAGAAATTAAAAGTAGATGGAAGAATTATGAGTACCAAGAGATGTGTACTTTTGTACAGACAGAACTTTTTAAAACATTCTTCAAATTATATCTGCTTACTTTTGTATAACAACAATTCTGCTAACATTAAGCTCAGTGAATTCATAAAATAGAAATGCTTTGCTTGTTATTTGAAAATAGAATTAATTAATTATTAGGGCAGTTTACATTTCTAATGTAATTTCATATACATCTTCTCATGCTATTATTTCAGGAGAAGAAGCACACAGTTTCACCTTTTACAAATCAGAGAACTAAGTCTTAAGAGAGGTTAACAGATTTGCTCAAGGTGATCAAACAATGTGTAGTAAACATAAGAAAAGAAGCAATGTCTCTGGACTCCTAGCCTGGTAATGGTTCCATCATTGTTAGTTAAGACATGCGAGTGGTTGAAATTTAGTCCAGTAATAGAAATTTCCCTCTACTCTGCATATATATTAAGCACCTGCAAAATGCTTCACACCATTGGGGATACAAGAGTCACAGACAAAACTGAACAGAAGGACATCTGAGACTGTTTGGGAAGGTTAAGACATCTAAACACATTCCTATAATGCATGGTAAGAAATAAAAAGCATCACAGTTGAGGAAGAGATGAAACACCATGTAAATCCAGAGAAATATTCTCACTGAAAGAGCATACTGAGGTCGTTACTCCAGTATGCACCTGGGCATGGCTTTGTCGGGTGACCAGGCTATAGATACACAGAGCTGGGTGGTGAGGGTACCACACTAAGGCAGAGAGAAGATTGAACACAAAGTTCAAGAGGAAAAAGAAACAGACAAATGATATATACTTCATATGCATTTTGTTTGCTCCACATCAGTGTCTCTTTCTCTAGTAACAATGCACAAATATTGGGAAGACACTCCCTCCAACCTTAAATTTGTGCATTTTATGCCAGGTTGATCTGACCACTCTGCTCCAAAGTGAACCAAAGTACCCAGTCCTGGTCAGTCAGATTTACAGTGGTTCAGGGATAGAAAAAAGGGCATTTGCTTTCTGCGGATATTGCTCATTGCATGGAAAACCTAACAATCTTCATTGCTGTCTCATGGAGAAAGCCTTTCAGCAAGACAATTCTCCTTGTGTCTCTCACATTTCTGTGCATCTCATAAAGTACTGACTACTTTTTGTTCTAGGCTATTTTTAAATTATCTTTGAAAACTGTAAAATGTCTTGAGAAAAGACAGACCAAGATCCAGAGTAGAGGAAAGGAATGCCCGTGACTTATTGTAAGGTTCACATTTCAAAAACTTGAGAGTTCCTGGATGGTAAAACTACCTTCTGCCTTGGAGGGCATCAGTCTGGGCTTATCTGTGTCATCATCCTTGTGGAATTTATGGGCAAAGAGGATTCACAGAATTATAATGATATGCATGCTACTGGTTGTACCATGAATAGTAAAATGTCTAGTCTAGTAAGCTTCTATCTCCTACCAATGTCCTTGTATCTGAGGCTTCTATCTCCTACCAATGTCCTTGTATCTGAGGCTGGTTAGCTTGCTAGCGTAAAATTTCAAATGTTTCACATTTCCAGACAGGAAAAAAAAGTCAACTAAAGCAACAACAAAAAGCAAAACAAAAACATAGATGTATGTAGAGAGATAGAGAGAGCATAAAGTTTGTGACAATAACTTTTAAACATCAGTATATAATTCTAGCTATTTCTCTATTGTAGAAATGGCCACATTTAAATGTTTCTATCATTTTCAGCTGATAATAATGATAAATCCCAATATATGAGAGCAAACTAATAATCAATTTTAATTTGAAGAGTAGTGTGTAGGGATGGGACTGTGGAAAGATTAAATTAAATATTGCTTTCTAGAAGAGCTGTGAATGCTAATTGAAATAAACACAGAGAATTGGAACCTCCCACTAGCCTGTGGTATTTTGCACACATTTAATTATTGAATACAAAAATGTGAAGTTTTGCTTTAGTGTGTTGTATGCACACACTGAAGTAATGCAAAATACATTCAAGACTTTTATCTACATGAGCTTTGACAACACAAGGAACAAATGCTATTTACCTTAAGATCTTAATTTACCAAATTAAGATTCAGTGACTTCCTTAAGCCTTATCATGGTCTGAAAGTACAATATAGTTTATGTGATTGCTTTTAGGATCCCTGTGTCTTTTTTTCTGACATCTTTCTCTTCAAAATATCATATTAACAAATTAACAAATAGAAAAATAAAATGCATGCAAGCTAATTATATAAAATACAATTTTTTCTCCATATCTTGTAAGTAAAATGATAATCTATACACTCAGGTGTTTCATTTTCAAGTAAGTTTAAGATAGACGTGATATTAAAGCATTCAATTTGGAATAATTTCCAAGTTTTTATTAGAACCCTGTGCAACATAAAACTTCTCCAAGTTTTGAAATTCTTGTGCAAATTGGAATAATTAATTCTGCCTTCAAAGAGAAACTAAAAATTAGGTGAGCTGTATTTTGTATGAATATGTTTAGCAGGTACTAGGAAGAAGTGTAATAGGTACTTTATAAGATTTATTGTTCTTTCTCTTTGTCATGAGAATAAATGTAAGAAGTACTCTTTTGATGTGCTAAAAATAGCAAAAGGTGATTTTATAAGAATGAATGTTTATTTCTTTGGAATACATTTAAAAATTCTTCAGATAAGTTCATCAGAACAATTAAAATACTTATGTATATATGTGGTACAGGAGCGTTTGTATTTTCTTACATATTAAAACAGCGTAGACTGAAAATTAGTAAAAGAAATGTGTAAAATAATTAGCAGGTCAGGAAAACAGAACTGATAATCTTTAAAAATGCTAAAATACAAATTAATTTGTTAAAATATGAAACAAGCAACTAAGTATTAGTCAACAATGTTTTGAAAAATTGTCTCAATAGTTAAAAACCAAGTTATATCCTTTATGAGCATTATTTTTACGTGGATTTAGAAGTTTAAAAAAAGTCTTGAAATTCCATGTGACTTTTCATGCATTAAAGCTATGAAAACATTCATATAGGTAGATGTTTAGTAAATAAATGTAGGTAAATATAAAAGTTTATTACTTCTATGGACCAAATGATGAGTTACAAAATATTTCCAACAAATATTACAAAAATAAAGTGTTCTCTCAAATGATATAAGAAGAAAAATCCTATGGAGAAGAATAAAGGTCAACAGAGCCTCATAAAAGAAAAATAAAAGACCTAGTAACATGGAAATCCTCACTATTAACCAGAGAAGTATTAATAAACTGAGATTATTATCATAATTACACACAATTTATAGCAATCTGATACACAAAATAGGCATTTTGTACAAATGTGTAAAGATGTTCATATGTATTTTAAAACTTACAAGTTCTTTTTAATTATATCCCTAAATTCTTATCCTAAATCTGAAATGAATCCTATCCATGCCGTACCTCAGTTTCCTAATCTGCATCTGACAGTCTCTTCCAGTGAAATAATCAGTAACTTTTATTGCAATGTAATATAAATGTTAACTACGCATGATTTATAATGCAAAAGAGATGGATGAGAGGAGCCTCAGATTAATGAGTGGTATACTACATACACATGTGAAAATCTTTATTCAAAATTTAATTTTCAAAAAATCTGGGGAAATATTCATGATATAATCTTAAATGAAATATAAAAGCAAACATGAAATGCGGACACAGTCTGATACTTATCATGCAAAACTATGCACTAAAAAGGAAAAGAAATGGAGTAAATACTAAGACTATGTTTACTTCAAATTTGCAATGTTATAACTTACTTTATGGTTTATGCTTTTGTGTGTTTTCCAAATCATTTTTTACAATGTGATCTGTTTCTGTAATGAGAAAAAAATCAGTGTTTTAAAAATAAAATAAAGTTCTCAAATAAAAAATAAATATTCTTCTCTTTGGATGGAACCAGCTCATCTGTAAAATTATGTACTACTCAAATTTCAGAGTACCCAATAAGGTAAGACAAGTTAATTTGATTTTATGGTACAAAGTTTCAAAAATGAGACACATACTTTATACTTGTGATATGAATATTTCTAATATTATTGGCACCACCAACAGAAGGTGTACTGTTTTGCATATTGTAGCTCTTTTCTCTTTGCATTACATGACCTTAAGTTTGATTTGCATAATTTAAATGATTCTTCTGAGTGGCATGTAGTTGAATAATTATTCTTTTAATTACAGTTATTAACTTGTTTGTGTAATAGCAGGTAATTTGAATAGATCATTTTCACCTTTCAAATTTTGCAGTTTCATATGCAATATAGATGGTCTATATCAAAATGATAAAATTATACTAGTAAGTATAAAGAGAACTGTTGGAACATCTGTAGAAATATAGATTTATCTTTCTCCTAAATATGCACATAAAGGCTAAATATACTATTTAAGTCTAAAAAAGTCAAAAATTAAATATTTAATGGTTACGCTTTATTTAATTGTGGAAAATCATTCACAAAGCACACAAAAATGAAATATGTTAAATTGCTTGATTCTACTGAATAATATACATTTCCCTATCTTTTAAAAAATATTTTTAATAGAATAGACCTAGGAATAAAGTCCTGTATCAGCAAAATATGTATGTCCTTTCTAGATAAATAAATAAAATTTGTATTCAAAGTCAGGTGGGTGCCGATGATATTTTCTTTTCTGCATTTGTGTAAAAGCAAAGTACTTTGTGACTTGTAAGAATACTTAAAATTTTAAATCTTTAACCATTATTCCCTCTTTCTGGTCGATGAGTCCCCAGGGCTAAGTCATGGAGGAAGACACTGCGGTCAGAGGGTTAGGGGCGGACAGAGGCGCCCAGTTAAGGTGCAAGACTCGGAACTTGCCAGGATAGGTGAGCAACCCTAGTCGTAACACAGAAGCGAGAACAATCGGTCTATCAATCAGCTACTTTGAAAACCCTATCTATCTGCATCTCTTTCTTTCTCGCATGATAATCTCAATGAGTTACCAAGCTGTCAGTTGTACAACTCTCACATTGCTCCCATGTCTACCCCATGCGATGTCACTTATGCTTCTCCCGCCTTCGATTACAATTCCATCAGCTCCCAATTCAACTATGGCAATAGGCTTCTAATTGACTTCCTTGCTTACTGTCTGGGACCCTCCAAAAATCCTCCCACACACTTCTGCCAGTATTAACTTTGAAAGGAAAGAAAATGGCCATGTAGATCCCTTGCCTAAAGCCTCAGCTGATACATCAGCTATTAGGAGGAAGTAGATGGGACAACTGATGTGGAACAGCTTTGGCCCTGCACAAAGAACAGTTTTCCAACATGTTTGAAGCCTTCACCAGGACAGTTTGGTTTGCAAGACACTGAATAGTTAACTGAAGATGGTATAAAAATTAAAAAATATTATCTCAGAAAAATACTTATCCTTCAGTGCTGTGCTTCATAATATCTCCTTTTAGGTCTTTTTAATAAATACTCTTCTGAGCAATGGCACTTCTTATAGAAGGTTATCATTCAAACGATGCTAGTATTTATTTGTCTTATTTTCATAAGTCGTTCAGGGCACGAGCCATGTCTGATTTTGTAAAACTTCACACAGTGCCTAGCACATAACAGGAACTAAATATTTGTGGGCTAAAAACACAATGGGAGGGCCCAGATGGATGAACAAATCATTAGCCACATAGAATAAGGTCAGATCTCTATCGTATCTGTTTGGGTACAATACAGATGTCCCCATAACTGTCATACACCATGGCTTACAGATTGGAGACCTGCAGGACAAGCATTTCTCTTCCCATGTCACACACAGTCAGGAACTGATCATTGAAACTGTTTCTGAAACTATTTTGTTCTTGTTCTCAGGTTTGACACTGTAAGTAACATTATGGACATCATTTTGATTTCAATGCAGACGCGATCCATGCAGATTAGTAGCCTTCAAAACAAATTTTTCCTGGGCCTGGAATTTAGCTCAGCAGTACAAGCGCCTGCCTTGCAGATGTGAGGTTGTGAGTTCGATCCCCAGTACCAAAAACAAAAATAAGAACAACAAATTTTTCCTATTTAATATAAGTACTATAAACATGTGTATTTACCAGCATCTTTTCAAATAATGTTATTTAAAATAAATTTTGATGCTAAAGTTTAGTGAATTATTTACTGTTTCCAGAAAGTGCTTCTGAATATTTGCTAATATTTGCTAATACAAAAGAGAGGTTTATAGAGAAAACAATAAAGTGGATTTTTAGAGCATATATTAAGTATTAAATGAAATAACCTAGTAGACTATTAATTTTTAGAGATCAAAGGTTATATAATGAATCTGCTTTCCATAGACTATTTTGCAGTACCCGTCAAATGATCTGTTCTCTTCTGATTAATGAAGCAATGTTTTTGTCAAAATCTAATTTTTTTGTACAGGTCTACATAAGAGAATGTGAAAATTACATGGAGAGTTCACTCTGGTTCTCATATTTTGTACTCAAAAGAAAACTCCTTTCTCAGAATTATATATAATACATTTATGATTCC
>PVJX010017497.1:0-38228 GCA_004027295.1 Dolichotis patagonum
AAATAAAAGGAGTAAAGATAGGAAAAGAGGAAGTTAAATTATCATTATTTGCAGATGACATGATACTTTACATAGAAGACGCCCAAAACTCTACTGAAAGACTCCTAGATATAATTAACAAATTCAGCAAGGTAGCTGGATACAAAGTCAATACACAAAAATCAATAGCATTTCTATACACTAACAACAAAAGTACTGAGAGAGCAATAAGAGAAACTACACCCTTTACACTAGCATTCAAAAAAAATGAAATACTTAGGAATTAATCTCACGAAAGAAGTAAAAGAGCTATACAGGGAAAATTATATTACCCTGAAAAAGGAAATCAAAGAGGACCTCAGGAAATGGAAAGACATCCCCTGTTCATGGATAGGAAGAACAATCATTGAAAAAATGGCCATTCTTTCAAAATTACTATAAAGATTCAATGCCATCCCAATCAAAGTACCACTAACATACTGCATAGATCTAGAGAAATCACTCCTAAAATTCATCTGGAACCAGAAGAGACCTAGAATAGCAAAGGCAATTCTAAGCAACAAAGGCAAGGCAGGAGGCATCACAATCCCCGACTTAAAATTATACTACAAAGCCTTTATACAGTGATAAAGGCAGTATGGTACTGGAATAAAAACAGACCCGAGGATAAGTGAAATAGATTGGAAGATACAACCACAACTGCAAACTCACTGAACCACCTCATCTTTGATAAAGGGGCCAAACATGCTCGCTGGAAGAATCACAGTCTCTTTAATAAATGGTGCTGGAAAAATTGGCTGTCCATATGCAGAAGACTAAAACTAGACCCATGTCTATCACCATACACTAAACTAAAATCTAAATGGATCAAAGATCTGAATATTAAAACAGAAACACTAAAACTACTGGAAGACAAAGTAGGTAAAAACCTCAAAGACATAGGGGTAGGAAGAGAATTAATGAACAAGAACCAAAGTACACGGGAAGTACTTCCCAAAATCAATAACTGGGACCACATCTTATTAAAGAGTTTCTGCATGTCAAAAGAGGTTTCCAGCAGAGTGGAAAGAAAACCCACAAATTGGGAAAAAATCTTCATGGACAGCGCCTCAGACAAAGGACTTTTGTCTAGAACTTATAAAGAATTTAAAAAAATCAGACCCTCGAAATTCAAAGACCCAATCCAAAAATGGGCATCTGAAATGAATGCACAGTTCTCAGATGAAGAAATATGAATGGAAAATAAATACATGAAAAAATGTTCATTATCATTAGTCATGAGAGAAATGCAAAGTAAAACCACACTGAGATTCCATCTCACTCCAGAAAGAATGGCCAAGATAGAAAACACTACCAACAACAAGTGTTGGAGAGGCTGTGGGGAAAAAGGAACTCTTCTGCACTGTTGGTGGGAGTGTATCCTGGTGCAACCACTGTGGAGGTCAGTCTGGAGAGTCCTCAAAAAGCTGGGTATGGAACTCCCATTTAACCCAGCTATTCCGCTTCTAGGCATATTTCCAGAAGAACTGAAAACATCGTACCACAGTGATTTCTGTGCACCCATGTTTATAGCAGCACAATTCGTAATAGCCAGATCTTGGAAACAACCTAAGTGCCCATCAACTGAGGAATGGATAAAAAAGTTGTTGCATTTTTATACAATGGAGTACTACTCAGCTATAAAGAATGATCACATCGAGATATTTATAAATAAATGGACACGACTTGAGACCATTCTCTTAAGTGAAATAAACCAAACTCACAAGGGTAAATATTATATAATCTCCCTAATATGAGATTTGATAAGAGTATATAAGACTTTATGGTAAGCACGAGGCCCCATCTCATAGCTTCAAAGTCTTTCAAAGCTTTAAATCATCAGTTGGAATGGTGTTATCCTGTTTTGTTTGACTATATCATACGTGATGATATGAACAGCTGTTTTGAAGAAAACATTATGACAGCTATTGCTGATTTAATATTATCCTTCTTAGAAGTCCTACCATGCTTTTTTTTGTTCTATTACTATTGGTTCTATCTACCACATTGTGTCTCATTGGAATTTGAATATGTGTGATAGTTCAAACAAATTTTTTTCTTTTTTCTCAAAAATGAGATATTATAATACCCATTGATCATTTTCTGTTATTCAGTTCAGAAAGCCCTGTAATTCTTTCACTATATGCATGGCTTTATACTATTGTGTTATGTTTGATATTATTGTAATTGAAACTATGCTCAACTATAGCAGAGTAAGAGATATGTTAGCTACTGTTGATGTCCAGTTGACTTAATGTAAAGTACTGTGTTGCCTATGTTGTCCTCTTCTGATCTGCTCTGTACTGCCCCCTTTTGTTTTATTCTCTTTTAAATTAAAAAAAAATCCTAAACTTTACCCAACTCTAATGCTGAAGCTAGCTCTAACCCTAAACTGATGGATCCCTAACTTAAACACTGAAACTGCTGGAACCCAGATCTGCTCCTTACCGTGGTCTTCATCCTCGCACTACCCAAATCCCAGGCGTATCCTAACACTTGTCCTGAAAATATATATAACCATAAAAATAATTCTAATGCTAAGAATTAGTATTAGAAACCACATTCTTATCCTAAACTTATCTCTAAACGTAACACTGTCCCTCTCCCTAAAAATCACTAAACCTAACTATGGATCTAACCCTAAAAGTAGACCTAACCATAGACCTATAAACATCACTGAATCCTAGCCATACATCTAACCACAGTCTAGGAATGTAAACACAGTGTCAGGGGTTGTTAGGGCTTGTATCTAGATGTCCTCCCAAATCCTCATGCACTCATAGGTGGGGCTTTTCAGAGGTGGCTGGATCAGAGAGTGGTGGCAAACAGATGATATGTGCGTTGTTGTTCTTTCTTGTAAGACACAAGATGTTCGTGTATGAAGTGTTTTTTCCTAAACTAAAACCTCAGCATTCAGGTTTAATTGTAGCATTGGTACTTTGCACTTAATATATTCATTTTGGTTTGCAGTTTGGGCACACATCTCTAAACATTTTGCCATCACTGATCTAGTTGTCATACTGGGAATAAGTTTTTATGGTACTTGATTAGATAGCTAATTTTTTTGTCATAATAGGGAGCAAAGATACAACCTAGGTAAGGCTGGCAGCAGCCAGTAGGTTTGTAGCCGGGATGAGATAAAAGGGAAATGGAATGTTGTTGCTGTTTACTGCCTTCCTTCCTGCCATGCCATGGACTGTTTCTCCTCTGTGATGTTCCTAGGCCATCCCAACCTGCCTTGGAGACAGCTGACTGTGGACTATTGAAACTTCTACAAACTGTGACCTGACATAAAACCTTCTCTTGTTTAACTTATGACTGCTGGGTAGTTTGACTCAACAACAATAAAACTAACTAATATCAGCATGCAGTTAGCTGACTGGGGAAGTGTATTTGAGACATTATCTTGCCCTGACCCCTCAGCTTCAGAACTGCTGCCCAAGGTGGAGACTTTCATTTCAGTTCAGCCATGACTGGAGCCACAGGCAGAGTCAGAGTCCTGTTTAGAAAGAAACGTAAGAAGCAGTGATTCAAGGTCTCAAAAGGAACACTCAGGGGAAAGAAGACCAAGCTAACTCTGACACACTTCCATCTCCCCAGACCTCAAGGAAAAGCCTCACTGGGGCCGCCCTGTCCCAGTCCCCAGGGAGAACACAGGGCTCTAGGGACCAAGCCCCATGACAGAGGAAAAGAGACTCTGGAGAGGGCACAGTTCTTTGGGAAGGAGGGTGGGTTGAGCACAGGGAAAGACAGCAGGCAAAAGGGGAAAGGCACAAACCTCAAGTGCTGCCACCAGTGACAGGGTCTCCTGGGAAAGGGACACCACCAGCTGATACAGTGTCAACAGCAGAGGTAGCACAGGAGCAATGTGGTCTTTGTGAGCCTGCACAGAAGAAAGCAGGTTTTAGGGAATTAAAAAGGGCCCTGATGAAATCACTGCTAAATTCTAAAGGAAATTTAGAGAGGACCTAAGACCACCAATGCTGAAACTCTTTAATGACATTGAAAGGGAAGAAATACTTCCAGACGCATTCCTGGAAGCAAGTGTTACCCTGATATTTAAACCAGAGAAGGACCCAGCCAAAAAAGAAAACTACTTACTAATCTCCTTAATGAACATAGATGCAAAAGTTCTTCACAAGATACTGGCAAAAAGAATGCAGCAAGTCATCAAGAAGATTATTTACCTTGACCTGATAAGATTCATTCTAAAGATGCAGCAATGGTCCAACATACACAAATCAACAGCAGAGGTAGCACAGGAGCAATGTGGTCTTTGTGAGCCTGCACAGAAGAAATAAATACAATACCTAATACTTATAAAGCCAAAGACAAAAATTACCTCCTCATCTAAATAGACAGAGAAAAGTCCAAACCCAATTCACGATAAATTCCCAAGAGAAAATTTAAATAGGTGTTCTTTACCTCAATCTGATAAAACCCTTCTAGGACAAATCAACAGCCAGCATCATACTAAAAAGTAAAAAGTAGAATCTTTTATTCTAATTTCAGTAAAAAGGCAAGGATATCTTCTATCACCACTCCTGTTCGATATAGTTCTGGAAACATCAGCCACACCATTAGATGTGGGAAGGAAATAAAAGGAATAAGGAAAGGAAAGGAAAGGAAAGGAAAGGAAAGGAAAGGAAAGGAAAGGAAAGGAAAGGAAAGGAAAGGAAAGGCAGAGGCAAGGCAAGGCAAGAAAGAAGAAAGTTAAATAATCAATACTCACAGATGACATGGTACTCTACACAGATGTCCCCAAGGCTCCACAAAAGATTTCAAGATTTAATAACCTAATTGATTAATGTACCTGGATACAAAATCAACACTCAAAAAAATAGCATTCCTGTGCACAAAACAACAAACTCACTGAAAGAGAAATTATGAAATTTACACCCTTCACAACAGAAATCAATCCAACAAAGGAAGTAAAAGAGCTGTAGCCTGAAAATTACAGTACTCTAAAAAGAGAGATTAAAAAAGATATCAGAAAATGGAAAGATAATTCTTGCTCCTGGATAGGAAGATTCAACACAGTCAAGATGGCCATACCCAAATCTTACACAAATTTAATACACTCCCAATCAAAATACCCTTAGTATGTGTTGCACAAGTAAACACAACATTCCTAAACTTCATCTGAAACCAGAAGAGACTTATAATAGCAAAAGTAATTATTGGAAGCAAAGTATAGGCAGGAGGGTCTTCAAAGCCTGACTTGAAATTATACTACAACTCTAGTGTGATTTAAAAAAAAGAGGGAGGGAATCTGAGGAGCAATAAAACAGATTACAAGATGTAGACACAACTCCAAACACACTCAGTCTTTTTTTTTAACTGGGGATTAAACTGCTGTGCTTGTCAGCAGAGGCATATGCTTCTGAGCTCAATCCTCAGCCTGAACCTCCTTATTTTTGACAAATGAGTCAAAACGTTTATAGAAAGAAAGATATACTCTTTAATAAATGGTGATGGAAAACAGGCTTTCAATATACCGAAGAGTAAAACTAGACCCATGTCTATTTTGATGCACTAAACTAAAATCAAAATGGATAAAGGACCTAAGTCTTAAAACAGAAAACACTACAACTTGTGAGAAGAGAAGATAGGCAAAACTCTTGAACACAGATGTGCAAGCAAAAATTTCATGAAGAAAACCTCGATCACACAGGAAAAGCCCTTTGAACAACAAGTGAAATCACCAACAGAGTAAAAAGGCAATGTGCACAGTGGAAAAATTTTAGCAGGTTGTTCCTCAGACAAAGGATTTATATCTAGAATATATAATGAATTGAAAAAAATCAGACACCCCAAATTCCAAGACCCAATTAAAAAATTCATGGACCATTTCATGTACTTATTTCCCATTTGTATTTCTTCATGTAAAGAAATTCATATGAAGACATAAAAATGGCAAAAAAATTATGAAAAAACTAACAGTTTATTAGAGAGATGCAAAATTTTAAAAAGTTGAGATTCTATCCCACTCCAGAAAGAAAGGCTATCATAAAGAAATCAACCAATAACAAATGCTAAAGCTGCTGTAAGGAAAAAAGAAACCCTTCTCCACTGTTTGTAGGGGTGCAGACTGGTGCAATCACTGTGGAAATCAGTATGGAGATTCCTCAAAAAAACAAGGATTAGAGGTACATTTGATCCAGCTATTCTCCTTCTTCACATTTTTGTATTTAATTAAAAACATCACACCACAGTGACATTTACACATGTGAATTTATAGCAGCACAGTTTTAAGAGCTCAATCGTGGAAACAACGCATGTGAGGGCACAGTTATGAAATAGTAAGGGCACAGTTAAAGAACAGCAAACTTATATTATAGCAACAGTTAACAATCAAACAGTGGCCTCTGCCTCTCCTCTTGCTGCTTGTCACATAATCATCCTGCTAAATTCAGTCAGCCTTGACTGAGTTCAGCTCTTTTCTTCTGATAATGTGCTGGATCCATTTGACTATGTTCAGCTTGTGTTTTTACTTAGTTCAAAGAACATGTATTCTTTGCAACTTGCTTCAAGGACTTTGTTTAGGACAGAGTGACCCAGTCAAGGACACCTTTAACTTTGCTTGCTCCACTGGAATGCCCTCTCCTTGTCCCCAGGATGGCCCTACATTGTGGTAGGCAATTTCTTTAAGAAAATCTATTTAGAACCAGCTTGCCTAATAATATGTGACTTAATTCATTTAACCAATCATGAAATAACCTTCCACTACCTTGCACTTCCTGCTTGCAAACTGTATTTAAACTGAACTCTAAGCTGATTCATAGCTGGTGATTTGGACTCTGTTAGACTCCCCTAACCTGCCAGCATTAGATCAGTAAGTGTTGCTTTTTGGACTCCTTTGTGTAAAGAGTCTTCCGTTCAGTTTGGTACTGATTTTTATGTAGCACTCAAATGCCCATCAACTGAATAATGCATTAAGAAGGTGTGGAGTTTTTTTATATAATATTGTACTACTTGGCCATAGATTATGATAAATATGAGGCACTTCTAGGTAAATCAAAATAACTTGAGACCACACTCCTAAGTAAAATAAGTCAGACTCACATGTGTAAAGATCTCATTGTCTCTGGTATGAGAAACTGAAAGAGTAAATGTACAAATGTACAAAATGTACAATAGATATTGTGAAATGGGAAGAAATTGTTCAAAAGGAAAGAACTAGGATGAGGGGAAAGGGAAAGGAAGGAAGGTAAAAGGAAAAACATGATTTAAAAAAGATTAAAGTAGAAACAAAGCCTTGCAAATAGGGAGAGGAAGAAGGGTTGAAGGGAGGAGAGGGGATTGTGAAAAACAGAGAAATCAAATTTATCATGCACAAATTCCCTATGATGAATATGATCATTATGTATATCTAAAATGTACCAATAAATTTAATTATACAACAAATTAAAATAAATTTTGCAAATGTACATTAATTTTTCACTCCTGTCCTCCTCTTCACTCTATGGTCCTCTCTTACTCTCTGCTCCTCCTCCCTCTTCCCCTCTCTCTCCTCCTTTCTTTCTTTCTTTTTTTTTTTTTTTTGGAGTACTAGATATCAAACTCAGCAGCTAACCACTGACACAGAATACTCAGAGAACTAACATACCCACAGTTCTCAAATGCAGAAGTATCTGACCCTTTCTTCATATAAATCATGATCCTTTTTTTCATTTGAGTCCCTAGTCCCAACAGTCTGATCACCCAGAGCTTACCTCCTCGGGTGAGTGACAGTCATCAGCAGTGCCTGTCCCAGTGTCACTGTGATTTTTAATCCGTTTCTTTTTCTGTGCTACTGAAAGTTCTCCAAGGCTGCATTTTACTCACAACTCTCTCAACTGTGGAAAGGAAAAGCAGTGATGCTCATGATAGTTATAAACCCCTGTATTCACAACCTCTTGCACCATTTTTACAAAATACTTGCATGCACATCATCTGCTGCAGTGCCACCCACAAGACAAGAAGGTGTTGTAATGATCACTTATTGACTGAGAAAATGAACTGTTAATGTGGCTAAAAACAAGGAGCAGGAGGAGGGGGAGGTGGGAGAGAAGAAAAGGCAAGCAGGTGCAGTGGTGTATGTCTCTAATCCAAGACCGTTAGAAGGCTGAGACTGCAGGAGGTCAGAGCCCCAAGGAGAGGCCAAAGGGATGACCACAACCATGGAGGGCAGGGCATGGGCAGTGAGGACAGGGGCTGTGAGGGCCCTGATGGAGCACTGACGGTTTGTCTCCATGTTCCTCATGGGTGGCCCAGACTCTGACTATGCAGCAGAAATCGGGAAACTTGGTCTGAATCTAAGAGACACAACATTGTATAATTTACCTTTTTGAAGAGCTTGAGCAGTATAGGTGCTGTAACATCTTTAGCAGTTGAGTAGAATTCACCAGTCAATCCATCAGGTCGTGAACAAATTTTACTTGACAGAATCTTTATTACTGTCTCAATTTTATTGATTCTTATTGGGTTAAATTATTTGTATAATTTTAAATTGACTTTGGTAATTTGCATGACTCTAGGAATCTGGTTTTTATTCAAATTTTTCCACTTTATTGGGAGACAGTTTCTCAAAATAATTACTATCTTCTGTATTGCACTGGTGTAGGTTGTAATCCCAACTCTGATTGGATGGATGTGAGACTTTTCTTTCTCTTGGTAAGTTTGGCTATGGGTTTTTCTAATTTATTTGTTCTTCTCCATAAATACATCTTTGATTTACTGATTCTTTGTACTGTGCTTTTAGTCTCAAGTCTGTTGACTTCTATTTTAAACATTATGATTTATTTTATTAACTTTGGTTTTGCCTAGGTTGTTGTTATTTCTTGAATACCTTAAGGTTTCTCATAAGCCTACTAACTTGAGTCTACTATGTTTTCTTAATGCAAACATTAATTAAAATGAACTTCCCGCTCTGGATCACTTTTATACTCTCTCACGTATTCTGGAGAGTTGTTCAGGAATTGTCATTAACTTCCAGAAATATTTTCATTTCATTCTTAGTTTTTTTCTGTGATCTGAAAGCTTCTGCATATTTTCTGTAGTTTTGCCTGTCTTTGATTTCTTATTTCATTGAGCGGTGATTTAAAAATACCTATGGGGTAATTTTGATTGTTTTATATTTATTTAAGCAGGTTTGTGGGCAGGAATGTGTCCTATATTGGAGAAAGTCCCATGTGCTTCAGATGAGAAGGTACAGTGTGTTGCAGTACGAGGTAATACTCTGTAGATGTCTATTAAGTCCAAATGTTAAAGGATGTGATTCACCTTTGATATTTCCTTGATGATTTTTTAATTGATCTATCTTTTTGAAAATTGCCGTGTTAGGCTCTGTGCTTATAATTACACTGGTATTACTTTAATCTTTTTATGATCACTAGTACATGTTTTATGTCAATAGGTGCTCAAGCATATGTATTAATCATCATTATCTCTTCTTGTAGAATTGTTCCCACAACTAGAAGGTAGTGACCTTCTTTATCTTTTCTAATCTGTTTTAGCTTAACATTTACCAGTTGTGAAATTAAAATTACTATTACTGCTTGTTTGTTTCTCTGGCTGCTTTTAAAATTGCTTCTATGCCAGATGCTTGAAAATTTAATCGAGATGTGTCTCTGAGTGTGTTGGTGCATGCTTGTACTGAACACTCAGGAGGCTGGGGCAGGAGAATGGCCATGAGTTTGAGGCTTGCCTGGGCTATGTGGTGAGCTCAAAGCAGTGTGAACTCCATAGTGAGACCCTGTCTCCCCAAAATAAGTAATTGTTTGCAATTTCATTTTTCTTGTAGCTACTGTGAATGGTATTATTTTCTTAATTTCCTTCTCATACTGTTCCTTGTTGGTGTACAAAAATGCTAATGATATTTGCCTGATGCTCTTCTTTCCTGCCACTTTGTTTATAAAATCTGAGAGGTTTTGGTGGAGATCTTTGAGTCTTGTAGGTAGACAGTCATACTGTCAGTATGGAGATTTCCCTAAGAACTACAATGAGAACTTCCATATGACCCAGCTATCTCCCTGGCAGATATCTTCCCAAAAAAGCTTAAGTCATTATATATATTTATACATGTGTACCAATATTTATAGCTGCCCAAATATGACAGCAAATCCTAGAAGTAGCCTATATACCCATCAACAGACAACTGGATAAATAAAAGAAAGAAACATGTTGTAACATACATATGTAACCATTCCCAAAAATGATTCTAAACTACATGCACTGCCAAAATGTATAAGTAATATTTTAAAAAATTTTAAACCACGGAAATATGAACAACAACAATAATGATGTGTCTTGGTGTCTTTCTTTTAATACGAATTATTTGGTGTTCTGTATGCTGAACACTTTTTTGATATTTGAGTTTTCTGCAATGAATTCTGTTGATGCACTAGTAACTACATCTGTGAGGTCTTCTAGCATTTATCTAACTCCAATTAACCTCAAATTGATTTTTTGTATGTCATTTAGTAGCTCTTGGAGTGTCTTTTCTTGAGCTTATATTGTTTTTGCTTCTTATAGTGCTTCTCTATGAATAATCATTTTGCTTTCACATTGGTCATTTCTGAAATTTTTTAATTGCCACTCTATGTTTTGTTTCAGGTTTCTCTGTCTTAAAATTTTTTGAAGATGCTCTTTGTTGAATTTGCCGTTGAAGATTTGAACTGATTTAGCCAGCTCTTCCCACTTTGATTACTTCCCCTGTATCCACTTTAGGTAGTTTGAGTACTATTTCAGTGAAATTTTGGTTCATTTCCTCCTGGAGAACATCTATTTCCTTCATCTTTTCTACAAATATTTCACATAGGTCTACTCCATGGTATTTGCTTTTCTCTCCAATTGTGTCCACTTGTTCTGCTTCAGGAGACTTCGAAGACTTTCAGGATCTTCTGTTGTTTTGCCTTCTCAAGTTCCTGTGTAGGTATGTTGATTTTTCAAAAAAATTCTTATGGCTTCAGACAATCTAGGTAATGAAATAGAGGAAAAATCAGTTGTTATCCACCACATTGTTAGCTTAACCATAGTAGTAAATTCAGTCACATCAGTGGCATCAAATGCAAACTAAATATTGACAAATTCTAGAAACAATATGAGCATTCCTTCACCAGAACTAAGAGGTCTATGATTTTAGTGAGAATTATTAGACCACCTGCATGGTAGCCTATAAAACTTCAGACAACTAGATTTTCTCTGGATGTAAGCAGCAGTGCCAAAGCTCAAAAATATCACTAGACCAAAGGGTAAACCTTTTGGAGACAAGTTTCTGATCTACAACCGAAATCCCCTTGTTTATCACAAAGTGCCAGCACTGCGCAAATATGCACAGTCATCTGATGCTCAGTTGCTGCTGTGATGCTGGTGACTTCAAGTGCCAACAGATTGGGCTCTACACATCTTCTATTGCACGTAAACTTTAGGATCACCACTGCTGCACTGGACTAGCTACCTTTCCTTCAGAATGACTCTCTCTGATGATTTCACCCTCCAAACCTGGCCTCCATCAATGCAATACAAGGACCGGTGGCATTTCTGATCTGACTATGGGCTTCCCATGGAATCTCAGGAGGTCTCCACATAATGACCCCTATTTCCAAGACTGTCTCTCAAGATATATTCTTACCATGGTATCCTCTCACCTTGAACTGTAGCATAGTAAGCTTCAGTCCTAAAGAAAAACTCTCCTCCTAGGTGTTCATTTGCTCTTCAGTGATACGAATCCAAGGTTTGTCACCTCTGCTGTCTTTTGCTGTGGAGACTCCAGCAGCAGACCCAGCAATATGAGCTTGGGGTAGGGTGATCAGGTCTGTCGATCTCGTCCTCCCTGGTGGACTTCATGCTGGACTCTCGTGGTGGTGGTGGCTAGCAAGACACTCTGGCCTCTCTATCATGGGCTGAGCTCTGTATGCCAGAGTGTGCACAGGCCATTGGAAGCAGCAGTGGTTGAGAATGGGTCACTCACCCTAACTATAACCATAACCATAACCATAACCATAACCATAACCATAACCATAACCAAAACCATAACCATAAACATAAACATAATCATAACCTGGTGCATCTTTAAACTTGACCATAATACAAACCTAAAAATAACCATAAGCAGAACCATAAAGCTAACCCTAACCACAAGTGAACTTATGCATGTTCATTGCTATGACTTTAGTCATACCCATTCCCCTATTCCTACATGTAGGCCTCATCCTACACCCAAACATAAACCTAAACCTTGGAGGACCTAAGTACAGGGCTAACCCTACAAATAGTTGTAGCTCTAGTGATATCACTAAGCATGCCACTAAACCAAAAGTATTTATTTTGGCCCTAGTATTAGCACTGTTCTAAACCTATGCCTAAACCTACCTTAGCCTAATCTTGGTAAAAACCTAATGGGAAACCTAACCCTAACAAAGTCCATCAAGCTAAACCCAGTGGAAGACCGGTCCAAGCCCCAGCACTATCCCTAAATCTAACCCTAAGCCTATATGTGGCAGAAACCTTACCTAAAATGAAACACTGAAGCTAACTCTACTCCCAACAGGAGGTTTAGCACTATCCATATTCCTAGGCATTGCTCTAACCATAAAACTAACACTAACCCTGACACTTAACACTGGTAAAACACTAACCATAAGTGTAAATGTTTGTTAACCTTAACCCTTAATCAAACCTAAATGGAACTCTAGTCCTTCCCCTTGTATATTCCTAGACCTAACATTAACACAGCTCTGACCTTAACCTTAACCTTAATCCTAAACCTAGCCATGCTGGAACAGTAACCATGTTTTTCTGAAAAATCCTACATCAAAAATCAATAATAACTCTTATGGAACCATCAACATAGAACTAATTCAGAACTTGACCCTAATCCTAATGATAAACTAATTAATTCTAGGTCTAGCAACAAACCAAATCAAACTGTAATAATGGTGGAAATCTACCCCTGAGCCTACCCTAAGCCTAAAGGTAATATGGATGGAAATCTAGCCCTATCTTTAACAGTAGCTCTAGCACTAATCCTAAACCTAAATATAATGAAAACTTAGTCCTAGACCTAACTTGGGTCCTATCACTGGCCACAGACCTAGCCTTGGACCTAGGCCTATCATGAAACTGACACTAGTCCTAGCCCAAATGGAAACCTAAGCCTGACCATATGCTTAAATCTTCTTCGAGATATACTGTACTTGGGATTAAGCTAGTATGTTCCCACTTGGCAGGAAGGTACTTATGCCACTGAGCTAAATCCTTGGCCTATAACATTAAATCTTGATTTTAACTCTAAATTTAAACCTGAAACCAATCCTAAAACTATTATAACACTAAACATATACTTGAGTTTAACTCTGATGCTGTCACTATCTGTATTCAAAAACTTGGTGGAAATATATTTCTAAACATAATCCTAACTCTAATCTAAAACCTAAAAGTAAACCTAAAAATTATCTCTAACACTAATCCTAACCCTAACCCTAGTCCTATCTCTAAACCTAACCTTAGGCACAAACAATAACACTAAAGCTAATCCTACCCTAACCATGGTGGAAACCTAGATTTTTCCCTAACCCTATTATTAGCCTTAGCCTTAATTCTAACCCTAAACATAACTTTGATGGAATCATGGTTCGAACAGTAACCCTGGCCCAAGCACTAAACAAATCTTAACTCTAATCTTAGTAGAAGACTAATTATACCCAGGCCACTAATGCTACCATTATCCTGTTAGAACCCTAGTACCCCTGCTAGAGCTACACCTAACTCTTGCTTTAGCTGTAGCCCTAGAACTAATGGTACACTAAAGTTGGTAGCCTTAAAAGTAACCTTAATCAACACTAACTCTAAGCTTCAGCCTAAGTCAAGGGCTGTGACAGAAAAACTGACAGTGACAAGTAACCAAACTGCAAGCTAGTACACACTTATTTATTATGTGGAGTCAACAATGAAATTAATCCCAAATACTGACATTTTAGTTTAGGAAAACTACTCATGCATTAGCATATTTTGTCTTAAAAGAAAAACAAATGACAGGAGTGCTATAGGTTTGTGATCTCTGGCCTAGGGAAAAACTAATTGTACCTTAACCTTAACTAAAACGATAACTGTAACTTTGTAGATGTTTAACCATAGACTTCGCTATATCCCAAGCTCTAATTGAAGCCTCAGACTTAGGCCCAACCATAAACCTAAATCTATACCTTATGGATCACCATATCCAACAGTAAACCAAAGGCAAAATCTGGTTGAACCTTAACCCTAGTTCCAGCACTAGTCCAGCACTAGCACTAAGACAAACCCAAAACAAAATCAGGGCAACCTGACACTAAGTCCCTTAAAACTAACCCCAAGTCTTAAACTAATCCTAAACCAAAACCTAAAGCATTTCAAAATTGAAACACAACTATAAACCTAACCATAAACACAGTGTAACACAAGCTCTTGCCATACACCTAATTCTTTGTGTAGATCTAATTCTAGCCCTAATAACTAACTCTAAACCAAAATCAAAGTTACATCTATCCCTACCAGAACCCAAGCTATGATTAGCTGTAACCCTAAACATTATCTGAACTCTAACTCTTAGGAAAAACACTAGACCTAATATTTAATTTCATCTTTAATACATCTCTAACACTAACACTAATGAAAAGAGTCTGGTGTGATCCATATTTCTAATGCTATCCCTTGCCCTAAACAAAGCCCTAACACTGACTATTACTCTGGCCACACCCCTAATCCTGGAGCTATTACCAAAACTAACACTAACCTTAATGCTAATAGTAACTCTGGTGGAACCCTAACTCTAGCTCTTATGTTAACCGTAATCTTATCCTTAAATAACCCAATAGCTACAGGTATGCTAAATATAGCAATGAAATCTCTAAACCTAACATAAACTATCCTCATTAAACCTGAACCATGGAAGAATTCTAAACAGAAAGCTAGCTCTATCACTACCCCTAAAAATCAGCCTGACATAGTCTTGGCCCAAACACTATTCCAGTGCTAGTACTAATACAGATTCAGAAGTTAGCCACTCTTGTACACAACTAATCTCCTACACCTGTGAAAGCAGGCAGGACATCTGGGACCTCAATTTCCAAGACACTGAAGAGATGTAGTTCTTCAAAAGTAGTTTTCTCCAAGGACATTGAAAGGCAGGTTATACATTTGTCAGGCCACAAAAGGTCATACAGGCCAAACCCCTCTCATGAGAGATCTCGACTCAAAAAGCAGACATTGTACATTTTACTTTCACATTGATATAAGGGAGGCATTAAGCATCAGCACACACTAGAAATATGTTTATACAGCCCTCTGGCAAGAAAGGGGATTGCTAACTAATAGGCAATCTTTTATAATGCATCAGAAAAGAATTCCACATTTCCTAGAGGCAGTATACCTTCTCAAACAAGGCACTCTTGTGCATTGTAAGGGTCACCAAAGAGACACCTCTAAAGTCTCTTTCGATAATCAAAAGGCTGTTAGGGAGACAGAAGGTCAGCCTTACACCTCTAAAAATCTTTGTTTTATTCGCAGTTCCTGGGGTAACATGAAAACCTATCTATACTGTCCAGGAAGTTAATGGGACCTAGGGATAAAGGGATATTAAAAAGGAACTCTGGTGATATTTAGAAAATAAATTGTGCTTCCTTAAGGGACACAGTGGAAGACTATGCAAAATGTTTCATGCGTCTTTCCATAACGGAAGAGATGCTAGAGAGGAATTGGTCGTTCAAATTTTCAGAGGACAAGGACTAGCCATAACTACCTGACAAGTCTTTAAAACTTGTTCATATTGTGCCTAAAAGAGCCCTTTCAAGCCCAAAGAACTGCAGTTTTAGTTTAGAAAAAACTCATACATTAATATGTTTTATCTTAAAATAAAAATCAAAAAGCACACATGATATAAATTTGTCACCACTAGCCCAGAGAAAACTAAACTCTACCATAAACATAACCATAAAAGTAACAATTACCATAATTATAACCTTAACCATAAAGAATACTATAACCATAATTTTGCAAAATTCTAGCTGTATATTTAGCGTTAGTCCAAGATCTACCCCTAATGGAGCACTACAATTAATCCAGCTCTTAAAACACATGATAAAATGAATCCATACTGAACTCTATATATAACACTAAACCTAAGCCTAAACAAGGTAAAATACTAAACCCAGCCAAGCACTAGCACAGCACAAGCCCTAACACTAACCCAGTACAATACCTGAATAAAACCCTTATCCTAAAGCTAAACAAAACACTAACCTTAATGCTAGTGAAACTACAAACCTGTCACTAGGTCTACACTAACACAGGACCTAAACCTAACTTTAACCATAAACCTCAACATAAAACTAAAACTAAATCTTTCTAAATCTTAAACAAAACCTGGCCCTTACAGTGGTGGAATATATAATCAAACCTTAACTCTAAAGCTAACTATTTCCTGATCCTGGCTCTAGTCCTATCACTAGCCCTAAAATGCCCAAAATATTAGACATAACCCTAAACCTAAACCTAATCCAACCACTAATCTAGGCCATAGCTCTAGCTATAACCCAAAATTTCATATTAATGCTAACTCTTATGGAATGTTAAAACTAACATTAACCCTAACCTTAACTCTAACAATAAATCTAACTCTACCCTAACCTTGATCCTGGTGGAACTGTAAACTTAACACCACATCTAAAGTCTAATATTAACACTAACTCTATCCCTATCCCTGACAGAAACCTAGGGCAAGTTAGTGCTAAGGCTAATGATGACCAAATACTAGCACTAGCACTAATACTAGCACTAGAACTAGCACTAGCACTACACTTATCATTACACTGAACTTTAACCCTAAAGTTAACACCAACCTTGGTGGAACCCTAGCCCTATACCCAATTCGAACACTAATTTCCTAGCCCTAACACTGAACTTAATTCTAACACTAACACTAAACCAATCACTAACCTGCTTTTAAGGCTGAAGGAACTCAAACTCTAAATCTATTCTTAACTACACGTCAAATTTGAAACTAAACCTGTTTTATCTTTAATCCTAACTCTAGTTCTAGCCCTACTCCCAATCCTAACACTAAAACTAAAACTCACTCTAGTACAAACACTAGCCTTAAATTTAATTCTAACCCTAATCATGGTGGAACACTAGCCTTATCCTTATTCTAATTAAACCTAACCATAGCAGTACCTCTAAATATAATTTTAGTAGAATCATAATGCTGACCCTAATGCTGACACTATAACTAACCTTAAACCTACTCTACAATAACCCTAACCCTTAAACCTAACCCTGACAGAAACTGAAGGCTACCCTCAGTCTCAGCTCTAGCTATAGCACTAAACCCTAATCCTGAACCTAAATCTGTATATAGCCATAGGCTTGGGCCTGTAATTAGAATTATAGCTGATAAATTAATTTTATCACCTATAAAATTAAAATTAATTTTAAAATTAATCCTAACTATAACCCTAGTGGAATCCCAACTCTAACCTAAATTCTAACACTAATACTAACCATAATCATAACCAAAACCATAAACCTAAACCTTATGCTATTCCTGACTCTCTACTTCAACATAGCTCTTACCCTAAATCTCCTTGAACCCTAAACCCAATCCTGACCAGGACTCTAACCTTAACACTAACTGCATCACTACGCTAAGCCTAACCCTGTAGAACTCTAAATCTAAATTTAATTAACCTTACCATTAATGCTAAGACTAACTCGAGCCTTATCTCTAGCACAAGTCATAAGCCTGGCCCTAACTCTATCAGCAAACCAAACCATGGCACTAATACAACCACTATACATAATCCTAACCTAAAATTGGTAGCATCCTAGAAATAACCATAACATTATCCCTACCAGATCTACCTACCCATAAATATAACCAAGGTAAAATCATAACCCTAACACTAAACTTAACATTAAACCTAATACTATGTTACTGCTAACCTTAACACTATCCCTAAAGTAAGTCCTAATCCTAACACCACTCTCATGCTGTCTGTTGTCCTATCAGTAAACCTAACTCTTGCCATAGCCATGGTCATAGGTTTGACACTCTCCAGAGGCCTAATGCTAAACCTCAGTATATCACCAAAATGGGGCCTACACTTAATGTTAAACTCACCATGGTAGAACACTAATTCTAATCCTAAATTTAAAATTAACCTTGAAACTACTGGAACACTATACATAACAATGGTAACTTTAAAGTAGCATAGCTTCATTCAGTCCTAAACATTGAAAGAATTCTAAACTTAAACCTAACCCTAATCCAAAACTAAACACTGGCTCTAGCCCTATAGCTACATTAAACATACAAAGTGAGGAATCATACCTCTAACCCTAATCAAACCATAGTCCAAAGATAACACTCACACTGGTCAAAACCTGACCTAAAACAACTCTAACCCTAACACTGACCCTAACCCAAACACTAACACTAATACTCAAACTAGCTCAACACTTAGCCCTATGCATAATCCTAAAACTAACCTTAACCCTAACCCTAACCACAGTAGATTCCTAAATGTAACACTAATCGTAGTTATACCACGAAGTTAATCTTAGCTATCAATCAATCACTATATTTGAACCTATACCTTAAAGTACTATAAATTTTCCTTTTTAGGAAGGTCAAAAATTCTGTTGCCCAAACCCTAGACCTTGACCTAGAAACAGCTCTAACCATAACAGTAACTAAAAACTTAATCCAAAGTCCACTCATCACCCTAACTTCAAAAAAACCCTAAAGCTCATCCTATACATAACTAACAACTACTTTGGGAAGACAAATGCTAACCCTAACACTAGCATTGCCACTAGCTATAACCCTAACCATAACCCTAACCCCAACCATAACCCTAAAACTACCCTAAACTTACTTAAAATGAGGAAGCCATGGTGTGGTAAAGGCTACCTAGGAATTTAAGCATGACATGTTGATTAGAGAATTCAAGGAGGGCATGACAGACTGCCTGTAGAAGTACATTTAAGTTAATTACAAACTGCCACAAGTCATACACAGAACAGTTCACAAAATATTGTGTGTGTACTTCTCATGAGAACTCAAGCATATTTGTTAATAGGAAGGCCCAGACCTGACAAGTGTCCGACAAGTGTGGGAAATATAAAAATGAATATCTGTAATTGACATCTGACATTGCTGTGTCCTGTCGTGCTTAATTGCCCTGACTCTACAGAGTGTACTCATTTTGTTTATTACTTTTACATGGACCAAACTCACCCTAAAGAGCCTGTCTTTGTCTATCTTTAATAAATGCAGAATCTCATTATCATTCATGATTATCTTGACCAAATCTTTGGCCAGGAGAGAGACAATGTAGAAAGTGTCTGTAAAATTAGACTCCAGGTTTTTTTTCTTCCTCTCCCCTTCCCTCCCCTCCTCTTGTTTTCTCTCCTATCCCCTCTTGCTTCTCTCCTGTCCTCTTGTCTCCTCATCTCTGCTTTTCACCTATTCTCTTTTTTCTTCCCTTCCCATCACCACACTTTTCTAATGGCACCAGGAGTGGTTTCCTTGTTTCTCCATCATCTAAGAAACATGCTGATATTGTCCCAACTTCAAGCCAAGATGTCCACCTAGCAAATACTTGAGTCTCACAGGGATGCTTTGTGCATGTGACTTTGGTTTCTTTCTTCTAAAGGTAGTGCTATCTGAAAGACCCAAGACCTAGTTTTCTCTTCAATTCCCAAAATGAGACATAGGGCACACTATAAACAGCAACTCACAGATCCCACCAATCTCAACACTAGGCCATACCCTTTGCCAAAGGGAAAGGTTTGACCCTGACAACTTGAAAAAGGAATGATATCTACAACTATATTTTTTCAAATTTTATTTTAAAGATAATAAAACAAAAGAATATAGAACAAAGCAGATCAGAACAAGACAATGTAAGCAACACAACACTTTTCAACAAGACAACCAGATAGTAACTGTAGCTACTATAAAATCTCTTTCTTTGAAATAGTTGAGCATAGCTTCACACACAATAATATCAAGCATAACAAAAAAGTATAAAACCATTCAAGAGAATGAAAGTATTACAGGGCATTCTGAACCAAATAACAGAAAATGAACAATGGCTACTATAATACCTCATTTTCCATAAAAAATTGTTTATACTATCACACATATTAAAATCCAGTAAGACACAACATAATAGAACCAATGGTAATAGAAGAACAAAATCATGGTAGAACTTCAAAGCAAGATGATATTAAATCAGCAATAGCTGCCACAATGTCTTGTTTTCTTCAAAATAAATGTTCATACCATCACACATAACAAAATCAAACAAAACAGAGTAAAAACATTTCAACTAATGAATGAAAACATAAGGCTTCAAAGCAATGTAATGGGGAATAATGATTGCCATAAAATCTTATGTATTCTTATCATATCTTACACTAGGGAAACTGTATGCTATTTATACAGGTGAGTTGGATTTATTTCAATTATGAGTTTGGTTTCAAGTTGCATCCATCTATTTATAAATATCTCTATGTGATCATTCTTTATAGCTGAGTAGTAATCCATTGTATAAAAATACCACAACTTTTTTATCCATCCCAAGTTGATGGGCATTTAGGTTGTTTCTAAGATCTGTTTATTACAAATTGTGATGCTACAAACATGGTTGCACATATATCACTGTGGGATGATGTTTACAGTTCTTCTGGGAATATGCCTAGAAGTGAAATAATCTTGATCAAATGGCACTTCCAATCCCAGGGTTTGAGGAATCTCCAGACTAAACTCCACAGTGGTTTCACCAGTCTACTCTCACACCAACAGTGCAGCAGAGTTCCTTTTTCCCCACAGCCTCTTCAGCATTTGTTGTTGGTCGTTTTCTTTATCCTAGCTATTCTTTCTGGACTGAGATGGAATCTCAGTGAGGCTTTAATTTGCATTTGTCTAATGACTAATGATGATGAACATTTTTTCATGTATTTATTTGCCATTTATTTCATCTGAGAACTGTGTATTCATCTCGGATAACCATTTTTGGATTGGGTCTTTGAATTTCGAGGGTCTGATTTTCTTTTCATTCTTTATAAGTCCTAGACAGAAGTCCTTTGTCTGAGGGACAGTTCACTAAGATTTTTTCCCAGTTTTTGGGTTTTCTTTTCACTATGCTGGAGATTTCTTTCAACATGCAGAAACACTTTAATAAGACATGATCCCAGTTATGGATTCTGGAACATATTTACCATGCAGTTTGATTCTTATTCATGAATTCTCTACAAACACCTATGTCAAGATTTTTACCTACTTTGTCTTCCAAGAGATTTAGTGTTTCTGTTTTAATATTTAGATCTTGACCCATTTAGTTTTTAGTTTAGTACATGGTGATAGGCATGGGTCTAGTTTCAGTTTTTCAGTTTCTCTGCAGTGCAGCAGAGTTCCTTTTTCCCCACAGCCTCTTCAGCATTTGTTGTTGGTCGTTTTCTTTATCCTAGCTATTCTTTCTGGACTGAGATGGAATCTCAGTGAGGCTTTAATTTGCATTTGTCTAATGACTAATGATGATGAACATTTTTTCATGTATTTATTTGCCATTTATTTCATCTGAGAACTGTGTATTGCCTTTGCTTTTCGAGGTCTCTTCTGGTTCCAGATGAATTTTAGGAATGATTTCTCTAGATCTATGAGGTACACTACTGGTATTTTTATTGGGATTGCATTGAATCTGTATAACAATTTTGGGAGAATGGCCATTTTCACAATATTTATTGTGAATGGCCATTTTCACATTATTTATAATATTTCAAAAATTGGCTAAGTCTAGCCAATTTTTCCAGCACCATATATTAAAGAGACTATCATTCTTCCAGTAAACATGTTTGGCCCCATTATCAAAGATAAGGTGGTTGAGTGTGTTTGCAGTTGTGGTTGTCTCTTCTAATCTATTCCATTGATCTTCAGATCTGTTTTTTTCCAGTAAAATGTTGATTTTATTATATTAGCTTTGTAGCATAATGCTTCCTGCCTTGCCTTTGCTGCTTAGAATTGCCTTTGCTTTTCGAGGTCTCTTCTGGTTCCAGATGAATTTTAGGAATGATTTCTCTAGATCTATGAGGTACACTACTGGTATTTTTATTGGGATTGCATTGAATCTGTATAACAATTTTGGGAGAATGGCCATTTTCACAATATTTATTCTTCTTATCCATGAACAAGGGGTGTCTATTTTCTCAGTTCCTCTTTGATTTCTATTTTCAGGGTATATATTTTACCTGTATAGTTCTTTTACTTCTTTCATTAGATTAATTCCTAAGTATTTCACATTTTGCATGCTAGAGTGAAGGGTGTGGCTTCTCTTAATTCACTTTCAATGCTTTTGTTGTTAGTGTATAGGAAAGCTATTGATTTTTGAGTACTGACTTGTATCCAGCTTCATTGCTGAATTTATTTATTACATCATTCAATGGAGTTTTAGGGGTCTTCTATGTAGAGTATCATGTTGTCTGCAAATAATGATAATTTAACTTCCTCTATTCCTACCGTTATTTCTTTTATTTCTCTCTCCTTTGTCTATTTGCTCTGGCTAGTATTTCCAGTACTATGTTGAATAGGAGCAGTGATAAGGAACATCCTTGTCTTGTGCCTGATTTTAAGGAAAAGGCTTTCAGTTTTTGGCCATTTAATATTATGCTGGCTATTGGTTTGTCAGAGATGCTTTTATCATATTGAGGTAAAGACCATCTATTCCAATTCTCTGTAAGGTTCTTATCATGAATGAGTGTTGGACCTTATCAAAAGATTTTTCTGCATCTATAGAAATGATCATGTGGTTCTTACTTTTGGTTCTATTGATATGGTGGACTGCATTTATTGATTTATGTATGTTGAACCATCCCTGCATTCCTGGGATGAATTCTACTTGGTTGCAGTATATAATCTTCTTGATGACTTTCTGCATCCTGTTCGCAATATTTTATTGAGAATTTTTCATCTATGTTCATTAGGGAGATTGGCCTGTAGTTCTTCTTTTTTTTAGTTGGGTTTTTCTTAGGTTTTGGTATTAGAGTAATATTCCCTTCCAGAAATGACTTAGGAAGAATTGCTTCTCTTTCCATTTCATTGAAGAGTTTGAGGAGTGTTGGCATTAAGTCTTATTTGTATTTCTTGCAGAATTCCACAGTGAATATGTCTGGGCCTGGGCTTTTCTTTGTTGGTAAGGACTTAGTTACATTTTCAATTTCATTAATAGAAATTGTATTATTCAGCAATTTTATATCTTCTTGACCCAGCTTTGGTAGTTCATATGTTTCTAGGAATCTGTCCATTTCTTCTGTGTTATTGAACCTATGAGACTAGAGGTTTTCAAAACAGGTATATCCACAGAGTCTGTAGTGATTTAACCTTTTCCATTCCTTATTGCATGAATTTGAGTTTTTTCTTTCCTTTTTAAATAAGGTTGGCTAGGGGCTTGTCAATTTTATTTATTGTTTCAAAGAACCAACTCTTTGATTTATTGATTCTTTGTATTGTTTTCTTAGTCTTTATGGCATTAATTTCTGCTTTGATCTTTATAATTTCCTCCCTTCTTCTGGCTTTGGGCTTGGCTTGCTCTCCTTTTCCTAGATGTTTGAGGTGTAGTATCAGGTTGTTTATTTGTGTTCATTCTGTTTTCCCACTGTGGAAACTCAGTTCAATAAATTTTCTTCTGAGGACTGCTTTCATTGCATCACATAGATTCTGGTAAGTTGTATTTGTATTTTTGTTTGCTTATAGATATTGTTTAATTTCTTCTTTAACTTCCTCTGTGACCCCACTTATTGCTCATGAGTGTATTATTCAATTTCCATGTGTTTGTTGTATTTTGTAGTTTCTTTTTTCATTAATTTCTAGTTTCATGGCACTATGATCTGATAACATGCATGGCATAATTTCAATTATTTTGCATTTAGTTAAATATGTTCTGTGGGTTAGTATATGGTCTATTTTACAGAATGTCCCATGTACTGCTGAGAAGAATGTATATTATGATGTTGTTGGATGGAACACTGTGTATATGTTTATCATGTCCATTTGTTCACAGGTGTGATTCAGTTCTGTTACATCTTTGGTGATTTTCTGTCTAGTTGATCTGTCCCTTTGTGTCTATGGCATGTTAAGGTCTCATGTTATATTTGTGTTATTGCTTATTTGATTTTTCATTTCTGTTAATACTTGCTTTGTATATCTGGGTGCTCTGGAATTTAGTGCATATATATTTAAAGTTGTTGTCTCCTCCTCTTGAAGTTTTCCCCTAACTAGTATGTAGTGACCTTCTTTATCTCTTCAGATAATTTTTGGTTTGAAGTTAATGTCTGCAAACAGAATAGCTACCATAATTTTTGGGGGGTTGGTTCCTGTTGCGTGAAGTATTGTTTTCCCTCCTTTGACTTTCAGGCTATGAGTTTCCTTTTGGGTTATATGGGTGTCTTGTAGACAGCATATGACTGGTTGTTGTTTCTTGACCCATTCTGCCAGTCTGTTTCTTTTAATTGGTGAATTGAGGTCATTTGCATTAATGGTTATAACTGTTCCATATTGGTTTGTTGTTGGCATGTTATCTTTCTGCTGTTGTATCTTTTCCTTTCCATTCTGTTTAATTGTCTGCCTTGCTTAGTGGATTTTTCCTATGTGTATCTAGAATGTCTTTCAGTATTATTTCTAGGTTTGGTTTGTTGATCAAGAAGTTCTTCAGCTGTTCTTTTTCATGGAAGTATCTTATTACTCCACCCATTTTGAAGGACAGTTTTGCAGGGTACATCAGTCTGGTTTGGAAGTCATTTTCCTTTAGGATTTGAAATACTTCACTTCATGCTCTTCTTGACTTCATTGTGTTGAGAAGTCTGCTGTGATTCTGATAGGTTTTCCTTTATAGGTTATCTGTCTTTCTCTGTAACAGCTTTAATATTCTGTTCTTATGTTGGATTTTTGGGATGGTGATTATTATATGTGTGAGTACAGTTTTATTTTGGTTATGGCTATTTGGAGTTCTATATGCTTCACTAATCTGTATGTCAGTTTCCCATTCCATGTTTGGGAAATTTTCAGCTATGAATTCTGTAAATAGCCCTTGATATTTTTGTGTTGTTCCCTTCTTTTTCATTTATCCCTATTAATCTTATGTTGTTTTTGTTTGCATCATCTTGCAGCTGTTGAATTGTTCTTTTCTGATTCTGTGTTATGTTTTAAAAGATCTTTCCTTTCCTGTTCACTAGCTTCAATCTTATCTTCAAGGTCTGAAATTCTATCTTCACTTTCATTGAAGTGGTTCTGGCAACTTTCCATAGAATTTTTGATTTCCTTTATATCTCTTTGAATCTGCTTCATGCATTCTGTTTTTTTTTTCTTATACTGTTCATTCAGGGATTCTATCTGTTTGCTTTGTTCCTCTAATTTTTTAACTGTGTTACTTTAGATATGTTCAGTATTTATTTCACTGCTTTTATCATTTCTTCTTTTATCTAGGAGATTATTTTTTATCTCAGTTCCTTTATACATTCCTGGAGTTATTTCTTCATTTCAGTTAATATCATTTCAGGTGTATGACTTCCATTTTCTTCTATGTACATGGCTAGGCTAGAGGATTGAGATTGCATTTTGCCCTTTCTTCTTGTGATTTTCCTACATTTCTGAGTTTCAAACGATGTTCCAAAGCTTCTGCCAGGGGTCTTGGAAATCACCTCCTGCACCTTTAGCTCCTGGGACTGAATGAAAGTTGCTGAGCGTGGCACAGTTAGGACTGCAGGACCTCTCAAGCCAAGTCCAGTATTTTAGGAACCTGGGCAGGCTCTGCTGGGAACAATGGTCTTACACTCTCCCTGGGCCAGCATGAGTGGGCTAAAATGCACCTTGCAGTCTGGGCTCATGAGATTGAAAGAAGGTCACTGGGCATGGACCAGTCAGGCTGTGAAAACTCTGGAGCCTAGTCTAGTGTTTTAGGGAGCTGGGCAGGCATTCAACCACTGGGATTGATGGTCTTAAACTCTCCCCAGGCCAGCATCAGTGTGCTGGTACTCACCTCAAATATTTTATATTTTGTGCCCAACATAAACTATGGAAAGACAAGAGATGGGTAAATCATGGCACTTTAAATTTTGATACATTTTTCTATTAAATTGTTTCTTTGTAAAGCATAGACAGTCGAGAGAAACCCCTCTTTTTCTGGTTTTTGTGACATTTCTCTCAGGAAAACCCCAGGAACTATGGCATGTAGAGTGACCACTGAGGAAGACAGCTATATTTCTGATGATCCTGTCCTCAGATCCCCATATGGTTCTCATCTGTTTCATGATGACAACCATAGAGGAAGCTTTCCTTGAACCTCTCCTCATAAAAGTCAGGCCAATAAAGCAGTCTCCAACCCTTCAAGGGACTCAGGAACTCCATGAGAACCTAATGTCCCAGGGGAATTCAGTATCCTTAGCTCCCTAGTTCATGTTCCTCACACAGCTGTGCACCCTGCAGGATGTACCCACTCTTAGGCATCATCAGATGTTCACAGTCAGCTCTAAGGCCCACAGGTTGTACTTCAAATGACTTTCTTCTTCCTCTGACTCACAAGATGTCCTGCTCTGCTTGTAGAGGTGACTACTTGAATCTAGGGCTTTTTTTCAATTTCAGGCATCAAACAATGCAAACAAGGGCTAGGTTGACTTTCAAAACACCCAAGCAAGATTGCAGATGAGTTTCAAAGTGTGATCCTCACATTTGACCAATTATGGAAAAATGTCCAATATGAAAGGTGAAAGACAAAGAATGCTACAAGAGGCTAAGAACTCTGTGTGGAAACAATATAATTCAGGAAGGAAAGGAAATCACCTGGAGAAGCTTTTCTCCCTTCAACACCAGGAATATGCTAGTGAGGTCTAAAACTGATATCTGACACAATAGCTGCTCTTAACATGGGAAGAAAAGGTACATTAAGAAACCTATTAATTATCATAAAGTGAACAGGGAAAGATGGAATGAGGAAAGTCCAGCTATCTTTCATGGCTGACTAGGAAAAGCCTTTTATAAATATACAAACCCAGACCCATTCTCCAAAAAATGACACATACTCATCAGACATCAATTTATTTGCCAGTCAGCATATTCTGCACAAATTACAAAAACTTCTGCTGAGGCCCCATTATGCCTATGATCTAATTGCTAGACATGACTATTTGCATTCAACAGTCAGGACCTTAGATGAGACTGAAAAGAGAGGCCAGAATTATAGTTGTCACAATAGACTAAGTATTAAATGCACACAAAACATTTAAGCGAAAAATCTAAGGACAACTGTGGAAAGAATTGCTCTATTATCCACAAGAAGACAGGACACTGGACACTTTATTGCAACAGACCAGCTCCTAGGCACTGCTCCAAGCATTGCATGGCTCTTTAGTGTCAAATCTTCCTGCTTCACAGAATGTCTAGGCTAGCTAAAACCTTTGCTTCCTGCTCTGATAAACACTAAAAGGGTCTGGGGGGAAGCTACAGTGCTCCTGTCCAAGGACATCACCATCTCCTGTGAGGAGACCTCAATAACACTAGATGTCATAGGTGAGGTAGTACAATTACTCATTGATACAGAGGAGGACAAAATATTTTTTTCTCCAGAAAATACCCTTCTAGATCTATAGCCTGAATTGGGCTTGAGGGAACCTCTAGTCACAGCTGCTTTACTCCAGCTCTGACATGTCAGTTTGAACCTCAAATGTTTAACCAAGAGGTTTTAATTGTTCCTCGGTGTCTTCCTCACTTTCTAGGAAGAAATATACTTAAACAATGGGAGTGATACATAAACTCCAGCAAAGGCCAAAATGGATTTTACCTATTGGGATTACACCAGGTCTCTTCAACCCAATTAACCATTGGGTGGTTCCTACTACATGGTATAATAGAAAGGCTCATGGGGTATCAGCTATACCAGTAGGTATAAAACTAAGAAAACCTCAGCAAATTCACTAACTAAAAGTAGTATCTAATCAAAGAAGAGTCAACTATAGTGAGATTTCTCAAACATGGCTTTTGATGGCATGGTCAGATCACTTGCATTGCTCCCACTTTCCCTTTAGTAAAGCCCTCAGGATACATGGTAAAAGACCTCTTTCATTAAAAGGCTATAATCACAATGCACCCTCTTGAGGTAAAGCCATATACAATTCTCTCTCAAGTTCCAGGAGACACAAATTTGTTTTCAAATGTGTTTTTCTTTATTCCCCTCCAATCAGATACCTGGGATCTTTTTTTGACTTTGAGTGAAAAAAAAACCCACTTTCAAAGGAAAATAGCAGCATGCTTGGGGACCACCCACACCTTTTTGATCGGGCATTGAAAAAAAGACTTAAGGAACCTGGGACTTAAACAGGGAAATATTATGCACAGTGTTCATGACATTCTAATTGGTAGCTCAAGTGCAAAGTCATCCAAAAGAAATCATACACAAAATTTGGTTTTCTACCTAGAAAGATATATGTCTCTAAGGAAATGGCTCAGATACGCTAACAGAAAGTTCAATATTTGAGATATGTTCTTATGCCTGAGGAACAACAGCTGTCTAGACACCAAACTCAGGCTAGCTGTACCCTCAGGTATTCTGCTACCAAACACAGCCTTGCTACTCCTAGAAATGGCTGGCTTCTGCTACATCTGGATTTGTGTGTTGGGGCCAATAGCAAAATTTTTATATAAAGCTGTCCAAGGTCCTAAGACTGTTCCCTTAGAAGTGACTGACAATGCTTTTACAGAAATAAAACTTGCCTTTACTAAAGGCTATATTTTTTTTCAAGAAAATCCTTTCTGCTGTACATTTCAGACATGAAAGTAATTTCTTTGAGTGTCTTGACCAAAGGCTAGGACAAAAACTCTGCCCACTAGCATACTTTTCAACACTGTGGCTGAAAGGAGTTGCAGCCACAGCTGTGAAAACAAAATAAAATGAAAAACTAACTTGGGGACCAGAATTGGAAGTCCTCATTCCCCATCAGTTCAGGTTAATTTGGAATAAACTACCATCTCCAATCTACATAGGGTCTTCAGTTTTTGGAAAGTGCAAAAGAGTCCACCAAACCCTGAAATGAACTCTAACAAACCTTGGTCAGCAAAAACTTGAATCTTGTCTCTGACCATTGCCAATAGACCTCAAGAAGGTCTAAATCCCAAAACATATGAGTCTGTTTGAAATGTTATGAGGGAGACCGTTTCTATCTTCTGATATAATAGTACAATCAAAGACCAAAAAGTTCTTACAAGATCTTATTCTGTTAGGCCAAGTACTTCAGACTATCCAACTCTATGGGAAAAGAGTTCTGACAGCTCCATGCCAGGGAGACCAAGTGCTCTTTAAATCTTGGAAAGAAGGAACTGCTTCAGACCAATTAAAACCAAAAGGCCATTTTTTTCAGTGACAATTGCCCACCTACTGCAGCTAAGTTTGACCAAGATAGACAGCTTGTTTCAATCTTCCAGATTAAAACCAGCCACACTTGACCTGTCTGAAAAAAAAGGCAATCTAAAAATCCCTCTGGAAAACTTGATATTTCTCTCCTGAAAAGCAAGACTCCAGTTCTGCTCTGAGTACAAATCAGTAAATGGGACCTTGTGAAGTTTATTACTCTCAGGCTCACAGGACATTATCAGACAGCTTTCTGTGCCATACTTACTGTCTTCACCAAAGGAAGCATCGAATATGATCTGTCCCTCATATTTGAGGTCTTCACTCCTAGCCTAATGATAAAGTTACTTTCCTTCTCCCACTGAACATACAACTCAAAAATCACTCTTTTTTCCTTGTATTTTTTTCATCAACACATCAGTGATCCACAGCATGTCCACACATATAGAGAGCACATAATCCAAACACATAGAATCTACAACCCCCACCCCTCCCCAGCAGAAAGCATGTACATGAAAATGTGTCTCTCAGGAATAGAAGAGGCAGAAGGGTTGTATGTGGCAAAGGTTGCCTAAGAAAGTTAAAGGTTAAATACAAAATTCTATTAAATTAAAAATCCCAGTAGGGCATTAAAGACTAGCTGGGACAGTTCTTGTCATGTGCTAATTAAAAAATTAATTGAGTCCACAAGCTCAAAATAGTTCTCAAATCCCTGAACATGCATTCTTGTGAGAAATCAAGCAGAATTTGACCAGAGAGACCTAAACTTGTTGCCAATGTGGAACATACAGTCTACTGAGACTGTTGCTTTTTTTTTTACCTGTGATATATGTAAAACATTATTACCATTTATGCTTGTCTTGATCAATTTTTTGCTAAGGACAGATAAAATCTGGAAATTACCTCCAGTGGAAAGCTACATCATACCAAAATCTGGTCACACAACTGTAACACTAACTCTCTTTCCACAAAACTAATCCTAGCTCAGTCTCTGGTGGTATGGTACAACAGGCAAGCCTCAATCATGCCCTTATATCCAATGTTACCTGTAAGCCTGAAGGAATGCTGACAATAACATTAAACTAACTTCAAAAGAAACCTGGAGAACCCCAAATCAAAAACCTAACCCTAACTCCAAACTTAGTATAAAACTATCCCTAACCCTAACCCTAGAATTAGCACAAACAATAACTCTAACCATAGTTTAGGCTTAATACTATCTCTGGTGAAACAATAACCTTAAACTTATTCATAATACTAACCAAAATCCAATCTCTAGTGTAATTCTAGCCCTAACCCTAACCCTAGCCCTAACACTAACACTAACCCTAATCTGAACAGAAAACAGAGACTTAAGCCTGATGAATTCATAATACTAACACTAACAGAAGTCCTAAACATAACTCTACTTTGGGTAGAGCCACAATGCTAATCTTGGCACTAATACAAAATCTATCTTAACCATAGTCAGCCATAACTGGTTGAATGCTAGCCTGAGCCATAGCCCTGAATATACCCTTGACAAAGCCTAACACTATTTTCTCTGGCTCTGAAGCCCTAACCTCAGGAATTGTTCCAGATGTAGCACTAACCATAATCCAAACCTTTACACTAAACCTAAACATAAACTTAACCCTTGGAGCCCTACCTCAAACCGTATTCTTAGCCTCGGTAGTCATCTTAGTCCTAACTCTAAATTTAATCATAAACATAACACTGGAAGAACAATATTCCTAGATGTAGACATAGACTTAGGCATAGCCAGAAACATAGTAGTACACCTGGTCCAAGCACTAGGCTCAGACCTGACCGTAACTCTAATACTAAACCTGATGTGACTATAAATCTAAACCTAACTCTCAATTTCACTTTTGTCCTTACCCAAATCCAAACATCCAAACTTCAATTAAAACTGTAGCATTAGCATCAGCCCTAACATTAGCCCTTTCCCTATATTTTCCCCTAAACATAATTCTAAACTGGCACTTTGCATGAAAATTACCCCAAACTCCAACCCTAACCATAACACTATGACTGGCCCTAACCCTAGCCCTAGCATTGTCCATAGCCTTAGTAGAGCCCTAAGTCTGTACATAAACCTATCCTCTCATGCTTACTCCACCCTAAATGTAGCTTTAGGCCTATTCCATGCTCTGATTCTAAGCCCTACCCTAACCCTAACACTAATACTTACTCTAACCCTAAATCAAACACAAACACAAACCCTGGAAGAACCAAATCCTTGTTAAGATTTCTAGCCCTTGTTCTAGCCCAGCTTTAGCCCTAGCCACAACAATAATCCCACTGAAAACTTAGCCCTAGACATAGATCTTCACCTACCCATAGACCTAGCCTTACTCAGAAATCTAGCACTAGCCCTTATCTAGGTGTTAAACCAGCCACAACCCCAAAATTAGCCCTATGTTTAATGTGAAACTTGGCCCGAAATCTAAACCTAGAATTATGCCTAAAACTAAGCATGAACCTAAAATTCATTCTATACCTAAGATTGCTAGACCACAAACCAAATATAAACATAAACTTTTCACTAATTTAAACATAACTGTGAATTTTACTCTAACTATAACGGAAACATAAACCTAACTGTAACTGATCACAAACCTTGACCCTAGCCCAAGACTCATCCATTGCTCTAGCACTAGCCCATTCCTTATCAATAACCCTAACCCTAGGATTAACACTAACCCTAACCCTATGCCTGGCCTGAAGTATAAACCTAATCCAAAGCCTAACCGTGGTGATGGCTTTAGCCTGTATCTGGATGTCACTCCTAGTCTCCTGTGCTCATAGGTGAGGCTTTTCAGTGATGGCAGGATCACTGGTGTGGAGTACTGAATTAAGCACCTAATTGATTTAATATGGCTCTGGTTGTGGCTGGAAGGATTTGCTGAAGAGAGAACCCTCTCTATAATCATGAGTAGCATCAACTAATAGGCTTGTAGCTTGGATGAAACATAAAGGGAAAAGGAGGTTCACTGCACTTATTACCTGTTATTCCTACCATGTAAAATTTCCCCTCTAACATACTCCACTAACATGCTGCCCCAAATTGGATCAGGCAGACTATAAAATCACACCTACACAAACTGTGAGCTACAATAAACATTTCCTCCTTTAACTTGGGGAATGGCTATTTTGTCTCAGCAATGAGAAAAATAACGAAGTGGAATTCTATCACTAGCATTAGTCCTAAACTTCACCATAATGCTAAACCTAACACTAAACTGAGGTGGAAAACTAGCCCTGACCCTAACTTTAACCCAAACACTATGCCCCAACTTATAACTTTAATTATCAACCTAAACCACCCTAGCACTAACATAAACCTTGCACTACCCTATCTTTATCTTATTTATTTAATTAAACTTAAACTTTACCCCTAACCATGCTGGAACTCTAAATCTTAGCTCTACCATGCCATATCCATTGCCCTAGACCTATAACTAAATGTAATCTTTTTTTTTATTTGAAAGAGAATAAAACAAAAGGGGGCAGAACAGGACAACATAGGCAACACTAAATGTAATCATAAAATTATCCCTAACACTAATGTGAACACTAATCCTAAACTTGCCCTAGACCTACAACTAAATGTAATCTTAAACCTATCCCTAACACTAATGTGAACACTAATCCTAAACTTAAGCCTGCTGTGATCCTCTTTAATCCAATATCTAACCCTAACCCAAGCATTAAACAGATAGAAACACAACTTTAACCTTAATTCTGTCCAACAAATAAAATAATACATTCCTAATCATCTCAAAACCCATCTCTAATTCCTACAAAGCAACATATAAACTAACCCTAATATAACTCTAAATCTAAGTGTACCCTAAGGCCAAGACCTAAAAGAAAAAAACAGCCATAACTCTAAATAGGGGGTAACTCTTGCTCTCCCTCAAGCACTAGACCTAGTCATAGTTTCAAACTCTAACCATAAATGCAACCTTAATCTTAATCCTAACACTAAAAGTAACCCTCTGGGAACCTTAGCATTAGCCCTAGAACTATAATGCTCTGAGTCTCAGTCCTAAATGTAACCCAAACCTAAGCATAAATGTGGGAGAACATTGTCTAACAATAACCCTAGTCCTCAAACTAGACTTAACCCTAATCCTAGCCCTAGCTTTGAAATCTAACACTAGTGACAATTCTAAGCAAATCTGTAACCCAACCCCAACCCCAACCCCAAACACAACCACAGCCATAACCATAACCATAATCATAACCATAACCATAACCATAACCATAACCATACCTATAACTATAACTCTAAACCTAACTCTAGTTGAACCCTCGCCCTAGAACTAGCATTGGAACTAGCCTTAGGCCTAAATCTAACACTAAGTAACCCACAATCCTAACCATAGTGGAAATCTAGCCCTAAACTAAATGTAAAGTTAATCCTAATTCTAAAGTTGACTCTGAGGAAGGGCCAAAAAATATCCCTGGGCCCCACAAAAGGCCTTGGCAACCCATATCACTTGTCTAACTCTACTAATCCTGGGAGAACCCTGACTATAATTCTAGCCCAAGCCTTAAAGTTAGCCTTTGACCTAGCCCTACACTTAGCCATAAAACCACTTTCACATCAATCATAAAACTTGCTCTGGTAGACTCCTAACAATAACCCCAAATTAATCCTTAACTCAAGCCCTCCTGGAAGCCTATAACTATGGCTACCCTAGGCTTAACTCCCAACTACCAATAATTTAAAACCAAACTGTTACAGTACATATAGCCATAAACCTGTAACAGCCCTAACACTATCCCTAACACATTGCTAGAATGCCAAACCTAAACCTAACCCTAAACCTGTTGGAAACCTAACAACAAACTAAACATTAAATTTAACACTAACCTGTCATAAACCTAAATCTAACACTAATTCTAAGTTAAAACATACCCTAACACTAAATCTCCATGAATATCTGCCCTAACCCTAGCCAGTGATCTCACCCTAGAAATAGTGCTATCCACTGCCTTTACTGTATCCCTCTCCCTAAAACTAAGCCTCACATAAGTAGAAACTTAACTCTTACATTCTCACTAACTCTAACATTAGCCTTGGTGAAAAACTAACCCTAGCCATAGCTTTCAACTTACATTAGCTCTACTCTAGAGCTTGCCCTTTCCATGACCCTAAACCTAACTCTAGTTGTAGTACTTATCCTGACATTACCATAAAGTGACTCTAATCCTAACTTTAACATCAGTAGTAAATTATCCTTACAGGTATACCAAGTACTAGCATTAGCCCTAGTTCTTTCACCTAACCCAACCTTTAATCTAACCCTAAAAGAAGCCAAGTGGAATTCTGGTCATAGATCTAGGCATAGATCTAGACAAAGGACTAGTGGAAACCCAACTCATAATCTAACACTAACACAGATGGACATGTAGCAATAATCCTAAATCTGGTAGAAGACTTTACCTAAACTTACCCACGACCCTAACCACAAAAATAACCCTATCGTACTTTAAGCCTAAGAACCTGAAGCTCAGACCAGTCTCTCAAACAAACACTAAACATAACACTGAACCTAATCCTGGTAGCATCTTAAAAAAAAAAAACATAACTCTTAAGTTTTTGAATCTTAGCATAAGCCTAACTCCATTCCTTTCACTAATCATGTTACTAAACACAAAATTAAACCATAACACTAACTTGAAACCTGTTGGAATACTAAACCTACCTCAGCATCTAGCACTAGCACTATACCTAATAATAATCTAAAATAAATGCAGATGTACATAACCTTAACTTTACAATGTCCTATAGTCTTAAAAATAACCCTGGTAGTACTCTAAAATTGACACTAGGCAAAACTCTAAAACTGGTGGTAAACTAGCCCTAACCATAGCACTAGACCTAAAGATAGATCTTGTCTAGCGCTAAATGAGGCTTAACCCTAACCTGTACCCTGGTAGAACCCTATACCAAACACTAACACAAGCCTGTGAAATTATAACCCTAAACTAACATTAACCCTAACACAAACCTATTGAACATGAACTGTTATCCTAATCCTAACTCTAACCTTAGACATAAACTCTAACTCTAACCTTTAGACATAGATTCTAAATGGAGTTCTACCTCTAACACGCAAGTAAACATCAACCATTAGCCTAAACCTATGCATACCCCTACCACTAGCCCTACACCAAACCCTACTTTTAACCCTAGACATAGAAAGCTAAAGGGTTAGCTCTAGCTCTTACACAACAATAACTAAAACCATAAATCTTACCCTAAATCTAATATGACTTTGGCCCTAAACCTAAACTTATTCCTGAACATAACAAAACCATAGCCCTAACCCTAATTTTAACCTAGAATTATTCACACCATAGCCACATTTCCTAGATTTAGACATTGTCATCACCTTAAATGTGACTACAAATCTAACCAAGAACTTAACCATAACCATAAACCTAAACGTAGCTCTCTCCCTAATTATAGCATTAACCCTAAATCTAGCGCTAATCCTAAAACTAACATTAATTGTACACCTAGTCATAGCCCAAGCCCTGGTGCTAATCCTAACCCTGAACCTAACACTAAGCTGAAAGCTAACGTAGTATAAAGCCAGTCCTAGTCCTACTTCTAGTCTTGGTCCTAGTCCTAACAGTATCTCCAAGGCTAATTGCAATTGTAATACTGAACCTAACCCTAAAGCTAACACTAACTCTATGATGAAATGTGACCCTAACCTTAAATGCAAAACTGGTGGCTCTGCCACTGCTGCTATTACTACTTGCTGCTTCCTGCCTTCTTGCCTGCCATGCCATGGACTGTTCTCCTCTGTGATGGACCTCTGCCCATCACCTTGCCTTGGAGACCACTGATTGCTGACTGAAACCTCTACAATCCATGACCTGATATAAATCTTTTCTCTCTTAAATTCAGGCTGTTGAGTGTTGTGAATAAGCAACAGTGAAACTAAGAGAAAGGTGCAGGAGGTTGACTGGGAGAGAATATCATAGGCATTGTGCTGCCCTGACCACTCAGTCTCAGAACTGCTGCCCAAGGCAGAGACGTTCACTTGAGTTCAGCCATGATTGGAGCCACAGGCAGAGTCAGAGTTCTGTTTAGAAAGAAATATACAAGGCAGTGATTCAACTTGCTGTAAGAATCAGACAGGGGCAAGGGGAGCCAACCTGACTCTGGCAAATTTCTATTTCCCCAGACCTCAAGGAAAAGCCTCACTGTGGCCTTGCTATCCCAGTACTCAGCAAGAACCCAGGGCTCTAGGGACCAAGCCCCATGAGAGAGGAAAAGAGACTTTGGATATGGCACAGTTCTTTGGGAAGGAGGGTGGGGTGAGCACAGAGGAAAACAGCAGGCAAAAGGGGAAAGGCACAAACCTGAAGGGCTGCCACCAGTGAGAGGAGCTCCTGGAGAAGGGACACCACCAGGGGACACTGTGTCCACAGCAGAGGTATAGCAGTAACAACGTGGTCTTTGTGAGCCTGCACAGGAGAAAGCAGGTTTAAGGGAGTTAAGAAGCAGCACAGATGCATTCACTACTAAATTCTACAGGAAATTTAGAGAGGACCTAATACCACCAATGTTGAAACTCTTTCATGACATTGAAAGGGAAATAATACTTCAAGAAGCATTCCTGGAACAAAGTATTGCCCTAAAATTTAAACCAGAGAAGGACCCAGCTACAAAAGGAAATTTGACCAATCTCCCTAATAAACATAGATGCAAAAATCCTTACTAACATACTGGCAAAATAATGCAGCATGTCATCAAGAAGATTACATACCATGACCAAGTAGGATTCATCCTAGACATACAATGATGCTTCGACATACAAAAATCAATAAATATAATAACTCATATTAACAGAGCCAAAGACAAAATTTACGTGGTCATCCAAACAGACATAGATAAAGCATTTTACAAAGTCCAAAACCCATTCACAAAAATTCACAATAGACAATTGAAATAGATGGTCTTTATCTCCATCTGATAAACCCATATAAGTCAAATCATGCTAAAAGCCAGCATCATAGTAAAAGATCAAAAGCTAAAACCTTTCATTCTAAAATCCATAACAAGGTATGCAAGTCCAACATCATCACTCCTGTTCAATATAGTTCTGGAAACATTAACCATAGCATTAGACAAGGGAAGGACATAAAAAGAACAAGACTAGGACAGGATAGGAAAAGAAAGTAAGAAATTAGATTATCATTATTGGCAGATTACATGGTCTACATAGAAGACCCCAAGATTCCACCAAAAGACTTGCAGATTTAATAACCTAATTGAGTAATCTACCTGGGTACAAAATCAACACCCAAAAATAAATAGCATTCCTGTACACAAACAACAAACTCACTGAAAGAGAAATTATGAAATCCACACTCTTCAGAATAGAAATCAGTGCAACAAAGGAAGTGAAAGACCTGTACCCTGAAAATTACAGTACTCTAAAAGGGGAGATCAAAAACTGTATCAGAATGTGGAAAGATATCCCTTTCTCATGGATAGGAAGAATCAACATAGTCAAGATTTCCATACCCAAACTTATACAAATTTAATGCCATCCCAGTCAAAATACCATTGGCATATCCCACAGAACTAGAGACAATAGCATCTCAGGCTGTCTCTTTGGGACCCGAAAATCCCGGACCATAGAGTGGCCTGAGCTGTTTGGATCGAAAGTCTGCGCAGACCTGCATCTCGGCGAGACACTTCGGGACTGGGAACTGCCTGGAGATCGGCATCTGGGCCAGGTCTGTTTGGCCCCGTAGCCC